>OOFE01042564.1:0-12999 GCA_900323365.1 Monocentris japonica | reverse complement strand
CATTAAACACCCCTGCCATTATTCTTCAGTAGAAGATAATAAACAGTAAACCTGAAGGGGGAGGGCCAGTGGTTTACTGTCTTATTAGGCATGTTATTTAACTACTTGTAAGTCACCAATAATAATAATGTCCCTCTTTTGTTCTTGCACCTGCTGTGTTTCAAGTTGTCATCCCAGCCCCAGAGAGCACCCAAATTGCACTAACCTCATAAAGCCCTGACACACCAAGCTGACCGTCGGCCGCCGTTGAGCGTCTGTGGCCATCTATCGTCCGTAGTTTTTGCAGTGTGTCCCGCACCGTTGGCCCTCGTTGGCCAATGTCGGCGGCTTTTTGGCCGATTGAGCATGTTGAATTGGTGGCGGAGGCCGTTGGTGAGCGAGAGCTTTCTCATTGACTGTTCAGTTTCAGAATCAGCGCACGAGAAGAGAAACGGAAGTGAGAAAAGCAAGCAAACAACACTCAAAAGAGGGCACACACAGAAGGCAACTGACAACGCCAGTGCCAAGTGCAACTTTTTATCAGACATATTCTCGATTAGTAACAAAACCGCTTAAGTGTTTGTATTTCTGCGATCCTGGGTCTTCCGGGTTTTTAAAAAAATTACCAATACAGATTACCGCCACCTCCTGGTATGGAGAGTTATTTCATTTCACGCATGCGCAGAAAGTACGTGCATGTTGGCCGTCAGCTGGCCGTCAGCTGGCCGTCGGCTATAGTCTTTGCGGTGTGTTCAAGTGCAACCTTTAAGGGTGACATGAGGCGATGCGAGGCGATGCAAAGCGATCTGACAGTCGGCCTTGATCGCCGCTAGTTCTTTGATAGTTAATATAGTGGTACTGCATACAGGGCATTGTGAGGAGCAGTAGGGGCATCTTCTTTGAGATGCTGTTTCTATTGTTGTCCAGAGAGGTCTGCTGCACCTGGTACAATATGCAATGGATGTTCATTAGCACTTTTATTTATGTGTGAATTGTGATTGTGATTTTGGTGACAATACAACTTATTTTTCACAGTTTGTAGCGGCTGTCGTTTTGAAATATGGTTGAAAACAAAACAACTGGTGATGGATTCCCATTGAAGAGGAGAGTACGGTTTTAGAGGAAGTAACTTATAATACCAAGCCCCTTCCCATCTGTTATGCCTCTCTCTCTCTCTCTCTCTCTCTCTCTCTCTTCCCCCTTTCATTTATTTGTCCTCCTCTTTTTTCATTGTTGAAGTGGCTGGTTGATGCCCCCTTCGCCCCCCCCCCTCTCACTCTTGCATATTCATTTCATGTTAAATTGATGGATTAAGTTATCCCTGGCTCAAAATCAATCCTGGCCTGCTATTCCTTCACAGCGGACCACAGTCCCAGAGAGAGCAAGAGAGAGAATGGGAGAGAGAGAATGCATTGAGACACTGATAAGGCTCGGTCCCATTATATGTCATTTTAAACAAAGAAGCAAAGCAGCCTGTGGAGACTCCCTATCAGCTATTAAACAGAGACATAGCATGCAGCCTGAGATTGATGATTAGCATTTTCTCCTGGTAGAATAAAGACGCTGGCCTGGACTAGCGATAACCAGAGAGAGTAAAAAGAAGTGCCTCCTTTTTCTCTCCTTCTCTTTTTCCTTTTTGTATTCTTTCTCTCTCTATTCTGAGTCCACACATAATTATTTCCTTCTCCTTCCCCTTCTCCTTCTCTCTCTCTCTCTCTTTTTCTCACCCTCACCCCTTCCTGCTCTCTCTCTCATCTCTCCTTCCCTCTTTACGAAGGCAAATAAATGCACAGGCCATGTTGCTGTCCCTTTGT
Organism: Monocentris japonica; assembly: GCA_900323365.1. Taxonomy (NCBI): domain Eukaryota; kingdom Metazoa; phylum Chordata; class Actinopteri; order Trachichthyiformes; family Monocentridae; genus Monocentris; species Monocentris japonica. The sequence continues at coordinate 11,206 of OOFE01042564.1, read as the reverse complement.
CTTGCGTCCTTGTGTAATCTGTTAGGAGTGGACAACATGGAATCCCTTATGTCACAGCCAGAGACTTGTAAGTCCTGGCCAGATACAAGGCAGAATGACACCGAATGAAAGCGGGGTAAAAGGGGGGATTTAAGTAAGAGTTTGATAGGAGCGTGTAGGGCCATTGTTTTCTTTACTGCAAGACCAATGTCAACCACTGTGCCAGGACAATTTTAACACCATGTAAGGGCTTCAGGACAGCTGGGTTTCAGATGCAGGGAAAGAATGTTTTCGCTTGATAATCTGTCTGCTGTTATGTGTGTCATGTTATGCAGCCACAGTGCAAAATTTATTTTAAAAAGAAATAGAATCTTTTCATAGATTTTTCACATAGTGTGTGAAACAAAAGCCCATTTTCAAGAATAATGTTAGGTATTTTTTATGACCAAGAAAATATGTCACACTTATTACTATACCATATTACTCCTGTTCTTTAAGTATTAGCATTGGCTACATCGACAATAATACTACTGTAGTTCCCCAGTTTATGTTAGCGAAACCTATATTTTAAACAAGAGATATTGGCACTAAAATGATCACTAGAACAACAAAACTATCAATCTTGGAGAGTTAATAAATGACATAAACTAGAATGAGAAATACCAACAGCATGGGAGATCTTGCACCTAGATCCACTAGATCCTCAGCAGCAATATAGTATATAAGAGTAGTTTACAGTGATAGTTTTAGTGTGTGTATGCACTGTACATCTTTTGGAGTTCAAAAATTGTCAACTGCTGAAATTGGCTGCTCTGGTGCCCCATAATCCAAAACAGTCTGAAGATTATGTTCCCCCACCACAAACACAAAAACACCGTTTTTATGTGTTCATTGGTTAAGGCAAGTAAAACAACTTTGGTTAAGGTTAATGTTAAAGTTAGAGTTGAGGTTAGGCGACTAAACAGCTTGATTAAGATTAGGGTAAGGTTTTGGTTAAATAATAAAGCTATCACTGCAAATTCACTCAGTAGAAAACTTTGCATGAGTCAGAAATTCAACCCAGGTCACCAGAGTTGAAGGCTGTCCACACCATTGTTTCCCACTGCACCGTTTCAATGTCAGTGTTGTGCTCATTTCACAAAATTTCACAAGACCTGGCTGCATAATCAGCACTATCTTACATTCATTTTGAAAATTGTGTCTAAAACTCTTCTAACTTCTAACACATTTACAAACAAATAAAATTAGATACAGTTAATATTGTTACATTCTGTGTCCTGGATCTAACTTTTCAAGATGTAACTTTACCTGTTGTCATCCATGGCAACAGCAGATCCCCAGTTCAGCTAATGTAAGATGCTGACTCTTCCTGAACCTCTGTGAATGTGAAGCCGACTTTGAAGTCATGAAGTCAAACTGACAAAAACTTTTGAAAATAGACATTGTAATGTCCATATCAAGTGCAGGCAGTCACACAAACATTTCACTACATAAGTTAAATGCAGAAAAATGCAGAAAAATAACATTCTATGCAGAAAAATAACATTTGATTATTATTGATTAAGAAACAAAAGATTTTTTGAATAACTTTTGTGTTCTTCATTGGTATAATAGTGTATTACTGCTATTTCTTGTATGCAATACACCACTAAAGCTTGTAAATGAGTGAAATCAATGATATTATGTCATACCTAACAACATACACACGCTTGTGGCTTACGCTTGAACACATAACGATAACAGCCATTTAAACCATTTTGGTTAGTGTACCATTTATCAAACAAAATGGAGGAAAGGACAGAAATAAATGTCTTAACGCTGATTCTCTGCCAGGTGTAAAATCAACAGTCGGCCATCTATGAAACATGCTATGTATACTGTATATGTATACTAATTCTGTGCTAGGTCACACGCTAGCCCAACCACAGTAGGGTAATGATGGAAGAAAGCCCAGGAATCAACAAAATCCCATATGAATGGGAGTCAATTTAAAAACTTCAAAATTTTTGTCAACACAATACCTTTTGCCATGCTGATGGTCTGGAGTTCAGATATTCACCATGATTGTTTTTCTAGCGCATTAGGGCCTCATATGCAGTGGCCCCTATACACATAGATACATACATGGACATACATAGTCACACTAACATAGTGAAGTGAAAACAAAGACAGACAGACATGCACACACAGACTACACACATACAGATACACATAGATATACACACATGCATGGTCATACACATGTGCACACATCCAGTGTATGTATAAGCAGTGGTACATACGCACATACGTGCACACAGAAAACGAAACACATACAAAGATGCACAAGCAGACATGCACAAGCATCCACACGTGCACTCATGCACACACACACTGACACGCAAAATATCATGCAGAGACACACACAGACAAATGCACGTGCATATTTATCTGTATGTGCAGGGCTACATGCACATACAGATATGCAGAGGAACATACATATACACACACATAAATAGACTTGCACACACACTCACACAGGCACAGACTTTCACATACACTCACGCAGGGGCACACGCACACTCATTGTTCCTGGCTTTTCTTCTGGTCTTCCCAGTGGTCAGAAGTACATCACTAGAGCTCCTCCATCTGATCACAGCCGGTACTGCAACAAGATGCAATCATCAGCTAAGGCAGTAGCAAAACTATAGTATGATACATCACTTTATACAAGTGGGTGACAGTTTCAGGTATGTAGAAGACATGACAAGAAAATATAGAAAATCTTTTTAGATACAATGTGATGGCAAACTGTTACCATTGATTATTTTCAGCAAAACACATGGGATGGCAGGATGCAACGTGTACAGTCATTTCAGGATAGGTCAGTGCTCTTTACATCTTTCCATGTATACTTGTGTACGAGTGTGATTGTGGCCACTTTATTTGAAGACTGAGCAGCAACACACTGGGAGCCTCCCAGCACAATGAATCTTCTACCTAACAGCTTTACTGGAGCAGTTGGATGTTGAGTGCCATGCTCAAAGGCAACTCAGCAATTATTGTTGAGGAAGTGGAGAGTGGTACTCATTCACTTTCTCCCACCCACATTCCCCCACCAGGCTAGGGATTTGAACTGGTAATCCTGCGTTCATAGGCCTGCTTCTCAAACCTCTAGGCAAATACCACCCCTTTTAGGGAGCTGGTCTGGATGCCCTTGACAAGGAGAGGAAATGACAGTGAAAAAGAGAGAGAGAAAAAGAGAGAACAAAAGAGAAATCCCATTGCTTTGATACCTTTGTCATCACCACAGATGCTCAATTAGACTAAACAGTATCTGCCTTACAGAACAGGATAGATGACAAGAGAGAGATGAGAGAGATGAGAGAAAGAACGAGAGAACAGCACAGGCTGTAATAAAGAGACAGATGAGAGAGAGAGAGAAAGAGAGACGCATTTGCTGCCACGTTGACAGATCCGGAGACAGGGAAGGGCACTTCCAAAAAACTTCCCAAGAACAGTAGACAGAAAAAATGTGGTGTGAGCCAATCCATCCATCTGACCACAAATCCATCCTCCCACACCGCCCACCCCCCTTCTGCTCCCCTTCCCTGACCACTTGTTCCTATCAAAGGGGAGTAATTTTGCTTTTGTCTCCATCTTTTGATACGCCTGTCAAGCAAAGCATTTATTGTAGCCCCCTATTTCTGTCTCCCTTTCTCTCTCACCCTCTCTCTCTTTCCCTGTGTGTCCGGCCTTGTCTTGTTGATATTGGCCCCATCTGTTGACAAAATGTTCGCGTTGGCCCTTTAATGTGTGGTGTAATTGGGCCAAAACTTTCTTTTGACAGGTTGAGGGGCTTGTAGATTATTCTGACAGAGTCCAGCACTGAAGAGAGAGGGAATGAGAGGAGGGAGGGAAGGAAGGGAGGAGAGAAGGAGGGAGGAAGTGGGAGATCTCACATCTCAATCACTGAATCAATGATCTATCTATCTATCTATCTATCTATCTATCTATCTATCTATCTATCTATCTTTATCTCAGGGGCCCAAACTGTCACAGGACATTAGAAAGGCAAATTCCAAAGCTGAGTCTATTTTATGTTCTTCCCCTTAAAGCAACTCCAGCTCTCACAAACACAACAAGGGATGTGGACCGCTGAAGTGATGGGTGTGCCTTTTAGTGAGTATCATTTAAGCCAAATCATATACATAATGGATTATTCCTACTGAATTATGGAGCGGAACACCTGGTACACTGTGTGATGTTGGCCGTGTTGTTTTACACTTCACAACCCAGAGATGCCGGCCGGCCTAAAGATTTGGTTCTCAACAGGCGCGTCAAGACATCTGAGGTCTGGTGTACCTTGTAATTTTGTTCAATATATCAAAGAAATCACTGGTCATAAAAAATAAATATTAACTTCATTTAAAGCCAAAGAAATCTTCCTATGAACACAGGCTCTTTATTTGACAATCCCAACCGATTCCTTGAATTTTCCTTTTTTTTTTTTGGCTGTGCTGCACCATCAAAAAATACTTTGTCGCTGGTTTGTAATTATTGAGAAAGACTGTAATATTTACTGTCCTACTTTTCCTGTCTCTCTCTCTCCCACACACACACACACACACACACACACACACACACGGGTCACTGATGTTGGGGTGCCTTATCAGGGTTTTAGCGCTGAGGCAGATCGGTGGTTTCTGTCAACCAACACTCGGCCCTCGATGACAGTGTGTGTGTATCTGGATCTTCTGTGTGTGTTTGTGTGTGAGAGAGAGAGAGAGAGTATATAGTGTGCCACTGTGTGTGTGTGTGTGTGTGTGTGTGTATGTGATGATAGCATGCTAGAGATTATCTGTTCCCTCTTCCTGCTCTCTATCATCCAGTCACATTCCAAAGCCATGACCTCCCCATTCATCCCCAAATACAACTGGCAGCCCCGTGTCTTTCTTTCCCCTCTTCAACTCTGTCTATTCATCTCACACCCAATCTTGGTCTCTCTTCCATCATCTTTTCTTCTTTCTTCCTTTCTTTCTTTCTTTTATTCTTTCTTTATTTGTATGCGTTTAGGGAAGAATGGAGGAGAGAGGAGGATGTGGTAAGGAAGCGAGTGGTAGGAAGACAGAGATGGAGAAAGACAGGGTGGAAAGGAAGGAAGGGAAGAGGGAGGGAGGGAGAAATGAAGGGCGGGAAGGTGAAGGAGATTGTGAACACAGTGGAAAGTGAAGGCTATGAGGAGAAGATCAAAGCTTGTTGAAAATCCTAAAGCCTCTCGAGGAGTTTCACCCACCCAGTCAGTCACTCACTCACTCACTCAGGCCTTGGCTTCAGATGTGTGTCTAGGTCAAAGGCCATCTCTGCAACATTTTTCATTAACGTCAAAAATATGTGGCATTTGCTGAGTACATCAATCTGGTTCTCGATTCCTGAGGGGCTGACTTGTCTGAAGATGGACGGTTTCTGTAGGTGATGATTTTCCCCATCAAACATTACCCTTCAGAGGAGGGCACTCGCCATCACTTAATGAATTCTTTCAAAAAAATCACACACACACACACACACACACACATATCCTTATATATAATCTCCCTTAACACGCCCTCCTGTGTAGCATGTCTTTGTTTTGCCCGTTTAAAATTACAGCTGTACAGGTGTCCAGCCGGCACAGCAGAGCTGACAGACAGGCATGCGAGAGGACAGCCAAGCACTTGTGTTCGCCACAAAGATCTCTCTTGTCTTACAACTGGCTGTCCTGCCCAACATGTGGCTTTGGTTACAAAACCTGCTCTTCTATCGCGAGCCCCCCCGTCGACTCCCCGAGGGACACAGAGGACGACGGAAGGTGCTTTCCAAGAAGAGAGGCAAAGCAGCTTCTCCTTTCAAAGGGCCGCGGATGTACATGGCTCATGGATTCCTGTGTTCGCTCTGAGATAGCACGGCACCTGGAGAGGCCGGACAGGAAGAAAGGACAAGAGAATAGAGGAGGGAGAGGAGAGAAAGACAGAGACGCTGCTTAGATTTGATGCCAGTGAAGGGATAGGCAGCTCTCTCAGATGTCAAATGTGCATTGAGTGGAATTGTGGTTTCAAAAGCCAACGATTTGACTAGCCCCCCCAACTCAGCATATCATATCATGAAATGTGTAGAATAATGCTTTCACAAAGGCATGCTCTACAAAGCTGTCGTGAATTCCACTCCCACCTGTTGGCTTAATTTTTCCTTGCAAAGCCAAAATCCCCTCCCTGGAACAAATCTATAGCATTATACTGTTTTGTCAGTGGAGCTATAATAGAAAATGTATGTGTTGATATCACCTTCAAAGAAAAAAAATGAAACAAAAGGAATGGTCTTTCTTCTCGAAGCATGGGAGGGGGGTAAAACAAAGGGCCTTTGGTGATTGACACATCCAGAGAGTCCCCTGCCAATCTCGCACACAATCCATTTCCTCAAGCCAAAGTGTTCTCTTTGTGTGTTGAATATGGTTTGGAACATGGCGGCCATTGATTGACATGGGCGCAGGGGCTGGTAAAACATTAGTGTGGTGTAAAGCAAACAACGGCCTGTCTGTCACTCTGCCTCAGATGTTTGGCCTGAGGGGTATGGTGGTATAATAGTAGCAGAAAAACGTGAACACTCACTCTTGTTCTCATTCTCCTCTTCACTCTTTCTGTTTCTCTAATAGTATCATTCTCATTCTTATTTTTGACCTCTCAGCTTAGCCCTCTCTCTCTGCATCTATCTGCTGTACAGTATGTCTGTCTATCTGACAAATTTATTAATGGCAGTTTGAAAATGATGTTGGACGTACACCACCCTCTCCTCTGAGTTTTGCCATTCAGGAGGAAAATAAATACATATAAGGCCAATCGAAATGGATTAAACTTATCCATTATGAAACCTAATAAATGCCTTGGTAATTGTGTCGCATTAGGTTTTGCAGTATACTGTACATGAATGTTCAAAAGAGTAAATAGTATGTACGACAGTGATAGTGGCATATTTATACTTGTTTAGGATATTGAAACTTCCATTTTTTCCTTCAAACAGTTGGGAGGCATGGCGGTGACACACAGTGCTAGTCACAACCTTGCACCTTTCTCTTTCCAAACAAAATCCCCCCAAAATTGCTGTATATATGAAATGTCCTGATTCTTGTGTTTTTCCAAAATGTCATATGGATTGATTCAACACTGGCATTACAATTTTAATCAGCGGTGTAGAACCAGGTGTTAAAACGCATGCGGCAGCCCTCCGGGCCATAAAGAAATTGGACAAGGCACCAGGAAATTGTGTCTCCTCTAGAAACAAGTGTTTTGTGATTGTTTACCCCATGTCTTTAAATTGCATTTCTTCCTTTTTAATTTCAGCACCTCAGCTATGAGATTGAGGGAGAGAGAAAGAAAGAGAGAAGGAAGGGGGGGGGCAGAGGAGGGATGAAGAAACCTTTCCCCCTGTTTTTCTCTTTTTTCCATCCCTCTTTCCTCGCCAGTATTAACCCTGTCTGATGTGATTCCTGTCGAATGCAAATGTCACGACCTGATACGGTCAGCCCACGGGCACTTTGACGACATGCTTCACACCAAAATTAAAATATGAAGTTGAATGGTGTGTGTGTGTGTGTGTGATTGTGCATGTGTTGGTGTGTGTGAGGTGGGCATGTCTGTCATACATGGGTGTGTGTGGCGGTTTGTGTGCGTGGGTGTGTGTGTGTGACTGGCTGATCTTGACATAATTGCAATTACAAAGACAGTAAGCGAAAACATGATTGCTGTGCAGACAAAGCGAAATCAAGTGTGAGAAACAAAGGACAGCCTCCAAAATACACTGCACGTGTTCATATTACATGCTCTACTACCTATATGAACAAGTGCTCCAATCAATAGGTTTATGAGGCAGAGGCTTTGGAAACTGCTGTGCATGCACAATGCCGTTTATAAGCAATACAGTAAATCAGTGTGGCATAGATAAATTATCCATTTTGCTTTCTCCACAGTCCATTCATATCATCGGTGCCTTGCAAAAACCTTAGATCTCCAAAACGTCTAGGCTACAGTTTGCATTTTCCATACTGAACTACACTACTACAGTGTATACTACACGACATACTCTAACTATGGCCCTCCTACAGCCCAGTGTAGTTTAGTATCTCAGAGGAACCACTGCAAAACTGCATGTCAGTCTGAAAAATGTTCTACTCGTTGAAAAGCCAACTGTCTGGACATAGGAGGTTTCCAGTTGACAGAAGCAGTTTGCTCCTGTTTATTGAGATGTGGTACTGCCTTTTTGTAATGTCTACCCCCCTCCATAGTTATTCTCCTTTTGTTGTTCTTACTGAATCTGTTAAGGCTGTCATGCACATGCCAACGTTTTTGGGCAACATGCCAGGGCAACCTTCCTGCCACCAGAAATTAAACAGTTCCTTGAGCAATGTTGGCTGACAGCATTGCCTAAAGAGTTGCCCAGAGTATCATAACATTGGGTTATGTGGGGAGAGCACTTTTGGTCATTCCTATGTGAAGCCTTAAAACTAAGCATGGATCATTCACAAGGCCTTGGAATGACCAGATTGAAAAGATTGGGTCGGCTTTTAAATCATGTTTAAAGGCATACTGTTTGCCTTTTGCTTTTATATAATGTTGTTATGGAGCTGCTTTCTATTTGTCCAATCAGATTCTGTCTTTTATTTCATTATTTATTTATTTATTTAGTTTTCATTTGCCTTTGTTTTTGGCTGAAACTGCTTTTCCTATTGTATGTTGTCTACTGATGTTCAATCTGAGTAACTTTGTAAATTTGGTTGTGAAAAGTACAATAAAAATACATTTTATTGATGATTTATGTTCCTTGTTGTCATGTCTCGCTGTTCTGTATCCGTTATTTTAACCAAAATCCTCTAATCCTTTGAAAAGGCCTTTGAGGGGGCGTCCTGGTGCCTAAGTGGTCCAAGGCGCATACCATATAACCGTGACGTCCTAGGTTCGAATCCGGACCGGGGCCTTTGTCACATGTCATCCCTCCTCTCTGCCAGTCTTTCCTGTCTCTCTCTACTGTTAACTATCAAATAAAGGCAAAACTCTTAAAAAAAAGAAAAGGCCTTTGAGATCATCACTTTCAATTTAGTTCAATTTTAATGGTATGGTTAAATAATGGTATATGAAATAAAAAAAATATATATATATGTATACAAATAAGAATATATTTCAGATTTTAGAAATAGCTTACAATTAGTACATAGATAACTGAACTAGATAACTAGATACCTGAAGCAAGTAAAGAAGTGTTAGTTGAGGATCAATTAATTAGTCCTACTGATGACTTGTGATGGCAGGTTGACATACCTTTTTTAATTTTTGTCAAGTTTCTGGCTGCACTGTGAGGTTTTTACCACTAGAGGGAAGCATGTAACCAGTTATAAAGAAGCAGTTAGTGAACCCAGACAACCAAACTAAATGGCAATAAAGGCCAACCCTGAATGATAACAAGTAATATGCTAAAATTGTCTATCAAAAGCTAAAATACAAATTTCCCTGGGGGATCCATATTTTCATATTTCCATCAGAGGTTATCCAACAAAATTTGCCTGGCTTTCAGGAGTAAAACCACCAAATATTAAAGTGTTAAAGTCGAAATTATTCTTAATTGTATTTTGCAGAGGTTTGGTAAAGACATGCCATGATACATCTAGTAGCTCCCTGAAAATGTTAAATTGTTAATTTAAAAGCCTTCAGTTTTAGAGAAAGAATTAATCCTGTGTAATTTAGGGGTGAGTTTTAGTCCTCTAAAAACCCAGATTTGGGTCAGCAACAAGTGATAGAAAAACATTTACAGTGGCTGTACCTTCATCACTCACTGTGATTAGTAGGGCAATGCCCCATAAATGTACATCTACCTTATCAATTCTACAAAAAGAATAAAACCCCTTTGTACTTTTTATGATCAATGTACTGTAAATGTTAGATTTACTATATGTCATTTTTGCCTTTTCCAATCACATTTACCTCGTGCCATCACTGTACAATGCAGTAGGTACAGTAGGCCTCATTAGCATTCTATCTCTGTCAATCAACACGTATGCAGTAATTTACCCTAACAGATAGATAGATAGATAGATAGATAGATAGATAGATAGATAGATAAAAATGATTATATTGTTTCTGACTGTTGTGAGAAACAATATAATAACAATATAATAACACTGTTATATATAACAGCCCACTGTCATATATAACAGTGGGCCTTACAATCCATTCTACTGAAGATTTCCAAATTTCCACCCAATAATAAACTACACCAACTCTCGCAACTCCCACTCTTCTGCTAAGTAAAGAGCTGGACACCAATATAGCCCACTAATAATAGCAATAACCTTTCCTTTTTAAAGGACAATAGAATTCAGCACACAGTGAAATGATTCACAGTCCGTCCATCTATCTATCTATCTATCACATTACAGTCATTTAGCAAACGCTTTTATCCAAAACGATTAACAAGTTACAGTTTACTCTACGTGGGGATTGAACCCACGAACCTGAGAGTCTCATGCTTTACCGACTGAGCTGTCCGGGCCAGACTATCTATCTATTTATCTATGTATCTATCTATCTATCTGGCTGACTGGACGATATTGATTCAGCAACAATTTTATGGCTCTCTTGTTGCAGTCGCTCTCTACTACATACATACTAATACTACTGCATACCGGGGTGTTCCCGCTATCATATGCTGGTTATGATAGAAAGGTGTCAGAACACAGTGCATCACAGCTTCCTGTGTATGGGGCTGCGTAGCCGAAGACCGGTCAGAGTGCCCATGCTGACCCCAACTGGACCATGGAGCAATGGAAGAAGGTGGCCTGGTCTGATGAATCACATTTTCTTTTACATCATGTGGACGGCCGGGTGCGAGTGCGTCATTTACCTGGGGAAGAGATAGCACCAGGATGCACTATGGGAAGGCGGCAAGCCGGCGGAGGCAGTGTGACGCTCTGGGCAATGTTCTGCTGGGAAACCTTGGGTCCTGGCATTCATGTGGATGTTACTTTGACACGTACCACCTACCTAAACATTGTTGCAGACCAAGTACACCCCTTCATGGCAACGGTATTCCTTGATGGCAGTGGCCTCCTTCAGCAGGATAATGCGCCCTCCACACTGCAAAAAATGTTCAGGAATGGTTTGAGGAACATGACAAAGCGTTCAAGGTGTTGACTTGACCTCCACATTCCCCAGATCTCAATCTGATC
>OOFE01042507.1:0-10725 GCA_900323365.1 Monocentris japonica | reverse complement strand
GCACTGAGCAGCACAAACACTAGAACCCGAGAACATTGTCTGCATGTTCAGTTTACTGCTAGCGGGAGCTATACCCGTCAGCGACGAATGCTTGGGGAGTTGATGAAGCCGCGCGTTCTCTTGCAAATGGTGCAGCCACGCAATCATGCACATTTTACATTTTACATGCCTGTAACAATAAAAAGGCTCAAGCTATCGAAAACGTGAAAGTAAGCTTGTCTCCTAAAATCAAGAGCATATGTTTCTTTATTGTAAAAAAAAAAAAAAAAATCACTATTACTTTTTATGACCGTCATCCAGTAAATAGATTTACATGACAAGTGATGCACCCAATTTTTTTTCAACCCTTGTCTAAAATATCTCCTCTCTTTATTAACAGTTGCACATGAGCCAGTGTCCCCTCTCCGGCTCATAAAAGCCCTCTCGGTGGAATCTCCGCTCGGAAACATGTGTCTTCACATCCTGACCTGACCTGCCTCTACAGACTCGCTGGCCCCTCCCATCTAGAATGTTCCATCGCTTCTTCGCAGCGGAAAACCTCGTAAAAAGCGCTTCGAGCACAGAGAGTCACCCAGAGGCAACGGTCGTTAAAAGGAGGAGAAGTGAGATGTGCATTATAGTGGCAGCATCATGTTTACTAAGAAGAAGTAAAGAAGTGGGTTATTATTGAAGGGGTTCATGTTTACAAAGAAGAAGTAAAGAAGTGGGTTATTATTGAAGGGGTTCATGTTTACGAAGAAAAAGTAAAGAAGTGGGTTATTATTGAAGGGGTTCATGTTTACAAAGAAAAAGTAAAGAAGTGGGTTATTATTGAAGGGGTTCATGTTTACGAAGAAAAAGTAAAGAAGTGGGTTATTATTGAAGGGGTTCATGTTTACGAAGAAAAAGTAAAGAAGTGGGTTATTATTGAAGGGGTTCATGTTTACGAAGAAAAAGTAAAGAAGTGGGTTATTATTGAAGGGGTTCATGTTTACGAAGAAAAAGTAAAGAAGTGGGTTATTATTGATGGGGTTATTATTATTTATACAATTATTATTGAAGATTAGCAAACCAATACAATGTAATTTTATTTCCCCCAATTCAGTTCTCAGAATCACAACACTGCCAGCTGCAGCCTATGCTTTAATGTTTGCTATAAAGAGCTCCACTTCTGTAAGTGTCACTGAAGTAAGTACTTCACAGCCTCCAGGGAGCAGAGTAGACTCAAGGTGGCAGCAGTGGCTTCTAACCAGAGCTCCCATTCAAACACTTAACAAGGGGAGAGGAACTACACTACACAATAAAAGTACTATTATCTGACTTTGTGACATGACAAATGTACATAGTGACTTGAGAAGAAGTCTCTCATCCCAGAGGGTCTGTCACCACCGATCTGTACATTTTAAAGTTAGAGAAGCAGGCTTACGACCGGACAGTCGCCGGTTTGAATCCCTGGACTGGCTGGGAAAATATTGCGTGGGGAAAGTGAACGAGTAACGATCTGCCCTCCCTCAAAAACTACCGTGATGGTACGCTGAAGCAAAGCGCTGCACCCCGAGCTGCTCCAAGAAGACTGGTTGTACTGGGCAGCTCCTAGCTATAAATGTGTGCAACTGTGTGAATGTGAAGTAGAGTGGTGATGAAAAAGAGCATTCTGCTATATTCCCCTAGAGAATTTATCCAATTCCCTGCCTTTCCCAGTCTGGAATACACCTCTCAAAATCCCATGTTATTCCAGGAATTCCATGACCAGTGGGAGCCTTGACAAAAGAAAGCGTGTAGGACTAATGAAATAGCCAGAGACTTCAGTGGCAGGTGTCAGTACAGGCCAGGCTTTCCAAGGCCTGGGGTCTAGAATCAATGTGCTGGTCGACTCATGGGGTCCCTAGAAAAAAACTCTTAATCAAACTACAGTGCCCGTGATTATATCCGCTTCTTATTTTGTAATTAAAACCTTCAGCCGATGGCTTTTGGACTGAACTGAAGCCACTGAGAAAACCAGTTCGCCTGCTTATACACAGCTGTCAAAGATCTGCCCACAAAAGCAGCTTGACCTCTTTCCCCTTTTTTTGCTCTCATAATGTCATGGTATAAACAAATATGAGTACAAAGTGAAATCCACAGGTTTTAATAGTCTTAAATATTGGACAGCCAGGAATTTTTCAACTCAATAAACAATCACCTGCCAAAAAAAATGTTGTGAAGTCAGATACACCAGTATAATGGGTTGTTTGACATCAATCGTGCAAGAAGACCTCAGTGTTTTCCCACATGCAACTACAAGTTTTATTTCCGACACTACTGAACCTCTCGGCTCCAACTCCCAGTCGACCATGAGAATGAGGCTACAATCGACACAATCAATTGACACGCAGCTGACAAGCTAATAGCAACATCTGCTTCCACACTCAAATAAAATCAATTACGATCTCCACCTGGGTCAAGAAACGTATGGGAAGTTTCTGAGTTAGGGACTACTGCTTTGTAGTTCAGGTTTTTCCATTCAACACTTTCCTCCAAGTGTGAGTCGCAGCAATTTACCTGACCAACCATCCCCCCACTCCTCCCCACCCCTCAGACTAGCTGGCCATATTAGGGTTTGACCAATGTGGGTTTTTTCAAGGCCGAAACCGTTCATTTTGGTTCAAGACGATATTTTGTGTCAATATCTTTACATTTGACCATTTTCATGCCATTTTTTAAATTCAGAAATTCAGTGTTTTTCCCAGAATTGTATTCTCAGCAGGGTGGAAAACCCCGAAACAGCCTTTAGACCATGGAACACTAAAACACTGAAACCCAGGATGATTAAAATGTCACATTAGAATCAGTTCAGGTTAAGGGCTTCCCATAGACAGCCAGCACAGTATTGAACGATTCAAACATCATCACATCCAGCATATCAGAGGTGAATGACACAGAGCTGATTTTAAATAAAAGGCCAGTATCAGCCTGATGTATCAGCAAATGGCCATATTGTTCTGACCCCAGACCAGCAGACTCAGGTATGGTGGCGTCTCAGTAAGACAAACAGGGGTTCTGGAGTATCAACAGAACAGTGTCTGGAACCACAGACGGCCCATGTCACATAAACTGTTGTGACTCACGGCAGGGCATGCACAGTTAAAAAGGCTCCCTGGACTTCAAAAGCACCCTAAGGCTCGTGCTCCTTCACAGTCCACGTGCAGTTCACATACCGCGTGTGTCCCGCCAACCAACCCAACCAAGCCCTGACCAGACATACCTTACAGCCAAGCACAGCATTGCTGATGTGCAAATTCTTTTAGAGGTCAACAGTATTGTACAATAACGGAGCTGTTGCAGTTATTGAAGCGCAAGAATTACAGCAAGAATTTTCTGCAGTAATGTTACAGATTTGAATGCGCTCTAATCTGCGGCTCACGAGTCGATCAGCTGCTTTCACCTCTTCTACGGCGGAGACAGCAGCATTAGCAAACGTAGCTTATAGCGTAACACTTGTGCGCACAGCAGCACTACTTATACAACAATGTGATTTCTTGTAAAAATGCTAGCGTTATTTTACCATCATAAAAAGAGAGATATATCACCACGCATCACTGTATAGCAGGAGTCCATCCAAACTAATAGAGGAAGAACCCAGTAGTTTGCTCTCCCATCTAAACTCATCTGATGGATTATGGGAGGGAAAAACTGCAGTCAAAATGGAAAGATTTAGAGTTAAAATTGTCTTTCACTTCCTTTTAGAAATGACTCAATCATAGGTGTAAGGCCAGTGAATGTATGTGCTGGCCTATATCCTCTGCAAATGCTATTTTCCTTTTCTGTATTTTTCCTTATATGCGTCTTTCTCTTCCTCATTTCCACTAAAAAGAAACTGAAAAAGTAAAGTCTATGTCCTTCCTTCTATTCAGTCCACTGAGCTGCGTTCCCTGCCAACTTCCCCCTATCATTTTTGGAGCGATAGCACATCCGTCCTCCCCTCTATGCCAGTTTAGGTTCTAGTACAGGTTGAAACAAAACTGACCTCATTTGGACACTTTCTCCAATTCTAAACACTAACCAAAAATGTGAAACTTAGGAGTGATTTCTGACAATGACTTGACTTTTAAAGACCAGGAAAAGACAGTAGTTCATTCAGATTGACTCTCGCTGTTCCTCGGTCTAGACTGTTTTTGCCCACTTTTAATTTTGTGTTGTTTCTTATATTTTTTGAATGTCATTCTATTTATTTTTTCTTTTCACGGTGTCCCGTCACTTATAAATGTATGTAGAGGATCACCTGTCAATGAGGGTCCCAAACAGCAGCCTGATGGTCCTCTGGATGTTCTCGGTGCACAGCCAGCTCCAGTGCTCTCTCATTAGCAGACACAGGATGTTCAGAGCCACCTCAGCCAGCGCAGTCTCAGACACTGAGCCCACCAAAGGCAAAAGACACAAAAAAAACACAATTTACAATACTGCAAGACAGTTATTGAGTGGTATGCTTGAACATCTTTGCCTTTTGAACATGTATTTCTATGATACATGCCAGTTTAATGGTGCACAGTAGTCCAGACTTTGAGCAGCATCTAAAAAAGGTAGATATTTAGTCAATCTAAAAATCAAACAATATCAACTATTGGGGCACATTTGATGAACATGCAGCACATCAAATTTCCTTGTGTATGCACTTATCAATACCGCCCCCAAGTGGTGAGACTGAAATGGTGCCACTCTGATGAGTTGAGTGATTTCTATTGCTGCAGTCCCATCATATGGGACGCACAGTAAACATGAGCTTCCTACTAGAAATTATCGTTCACCTTAGCTTCCAGCTGGCAAAAATATGAAAAAAGAAGAAGAAATAAAGATACCATTCTCCCTTCTCCACCAATATGAACTCAAATGCATCACTCACTAAGTGCATGTGTGAAAAGGCTGATCAGGAGCAGTCTACAGAAAACTTCAATCATCTTGAAGTTTGAACGCTTGCGAGTCATTGCTTTGAACCATCAAGTCGTTCTGACAGTTATTCCCATCTGACATGAATGCAGCACATTTGTCCTCGGTGAACCGTCAGTTTGGGAGCTGTCTGCAGTGGGATACCTCATGGGGGTCTGGTCAGTGAGGCCGAACCAGACACTACATTCACCCTGACTGTCTGGACCGCCAACGTTTCTCTCCTTCAACCAGATGATGACCAGACACCCAACGGGGTAAAAACAGCCAATTTGGATTCAATTAAAACAGGGAAACTTTCATTCCAATGTCAAGTGAAGGCAGAGATAGTTTCCATATGATGTCAGTGAGATCATCCTTTTTTCCTATGGCGATTCCCTGAGACGGAGAGAAAGACGGAGCAGCGATGGCATGTGATGTGACAAGGTGAGCAGTGGAAAACGAGACAGGATTCTGTATCAGTTAAGGACTTAGGCAAGGTACCCCTTCGTCCCTGCAGATTACCTTCTCACACAAACACTCAGCCAAGACAAAGCATCTTGAGACGAAAAGAAATTGTTCTCTGTGGATTCAAAACAAGTGCATTTCACCATAAATGACAACTTTTATCTTTGGAAAGGAGAAGTGAAAGGACCGAACTGTCACATTCCTGTGGCTTCAGCTCTTCAATGCTGCGGTTGATCGTGCCGCGAGCTTGGTCTGAGGACGAGACAATGACTGGAATAGGGAACAAACTGTTTTCAATCACAGGGTCCACTGTAATTATATCAAGACACTTAATGGAAAGTGATGGAGTCGGGCAGACAGGCAAGTAGGGCGACAGAGCCGTCGGTGAGTCAGTCAGTTGGTCAGACACAAAGGGAAACAGAAGCAGACAGACATAAAACAAGCCAGAATGAGTCAGGCGAGTAGAAGTGAAGACTGCAGGGGTGGTAGCGAGAGTAATTTCTATTTGACATCCCACCCAAGACGATGATCTTCATTACCGTACTGCTATTTGACTTTTGGTGCTACCTCTTGCCAATGTCTACATGCGGTGTAGCCACGTGCTAATGGGGCTTCTACCATGGCAATCTGGTCATCGAGAGACAAATTCAGGTCAGTCAGTTAGGGGTGAGACTCTAATTAATAAAAGGACATAAAAAAAAAAAGTTCTATTATTGTGGAAATTTAGCCTTCGCCTTCATGCCTTAGCTGTGGATTTTCATCTGTGTTGTAAAAGCTAAATTCAAGACCTTTTTAAAAAAATTCTACCTGGAGTTGAATTTAAGACCAATTGAAAAACCAAAATAAAGACTTCTAATATACTAGAGGACCCTGTTCACACGAGTCCAACAAGCCCCTTCACGTATTCAGAAAGCACTGCACATCATTGCCGTGAATGTGCAGTGGAGCTGGACGCAATCTGCGAAAGAGCATTTTAATTACTGCAGCAAAAAGAAAAATGTTAGTGAACTCAACCACACTGCCATGCAGTCCAGGCAAAACCACCAGACAAAGCACTAATGTAAGGCCAACAAGAGCTAAGCACAGCTTGGGGAGTGGAAGAATTTTATTTGGCCCACATTTAACATACTAGAAAATGATATTAAATGAAAAACTAATGTAAAGTAAGACTTTGAACTAAAATCTGGGTCTTTTTAGTCAAGACATGTGGCCAGTGGCAGCACTAGGCCACCAGACTCCAACATATTCTTTGTCCATGTGTCCCCCCCCCCGCCTTGTTCTTACCAGGATCCTGGCTTTGCTCTCCTCTGGAGCCATTCTCCTGACAGCCACAGCCTCCTGATTCTCTGGCCAGCGGACTGTCCTCCCTCTCTGATATCATCTCTGGATCTCGCGCCGCCAGCCCGTTGGCCAATCCCTCCCGTTCAGTGATGAAGGCCTCCAAATCACCCAGGGACATACCGTTGAACACCTGGGACAGCAGGAATGAGAGGAATGAGATAAGATGGAAATAGTAAATGTAGTTTTGTATTTTGCGCAATAGATTTCTCAAATGTTTGTGAACTTTTAAGTCATAGGCTTAAGAGGTTATGAGGGTCAGGATGATGGCATGGTACAGCGTTCTCATTCAGACAGCCCTTGACACGGCTTCAAACAGTGTTTCTATTTGTAAAGACCAAATATAGATTATGGACCGGTCATTGTTCCTTCACAGATTTACTGATAAATACACTTGGCATTGTATCTCATCCTACATGGGTGTTTGTCTTATTATTGCAAATAAATTGTAAATGTTGTAAAAAAAAAAAAAATATCGATATTATGTCTATACCTTTTTACAAAAGGATAAATGTGGATGCGGTTTGGTTTGAGGCTTTCCTCTCGTTTTTTCCCCTCATACTGACTTACAGCTGCTTTTTTTTCTTTTTTTTTTCCCTTCATGATTTTACAAATGTGTCTTGTGAAAAATACTTTCAAAACACATCCAACAGCCTGCCAACACAGTATGATTTAGAAACTCCCTGAACAGAGGCATAAATACTAGCCTACAGTTTGTGTTTTGTAGCTTATTCTTTTAAAGACATGACATCACACAAGCTCACTGGCATACTTCGTCCTCTATGTAATCGTGTTTGTATTTGAGGATTAATACGTTGTTCAGTCTAAAATATATTTTTTATTACTTTTGCATTCACTTTTCATTGTCATAATGCTTTCTGACAATGCAGTCAGCTGTCCCTCAGGGTGTTTGTATTGGTCTGCATGTATCGAGCAACGACACAAGAGAGTGATCATTTAGAGAAAAGGCATTACAAGTCCATATGCTTCGACCAAGTAATACGTTGCATAATACACAGGGCTGCATGGCGAATGCAAAGACACAAAGAAACAGAAACAAAGAAAGGAAGAAAGAAGTCATACAAACACCATCTTGACAGCACATCTACAGGGTGTGTCTAGGTGTGCGTTGTAAAAGACATTATCAATACATTCATTTTACACATTCCATATATGAAGGTTAGTATTCATCTCACGTTTTACAATAAACTAAATAATAAATCAAATGATCAAATTTCAAATGATTTGGTGGGGGCGGCTGAAATCGGGGATGCTGATGCTTCGGTGGGAACAAGAACCTGCATCGGCATTAAATCAGCCATCTAACCTTCTTGATACAACACACTCCTGTTGCTTTTGTCAGCTAAGTAACAATACAAATACTACAAACTGACCGAGACTAATCGACAGAAGCCTTTTTCTGGACAGAGTTCGACTGAAGTCCCAATGAAGGCAGGCTACTCACTGTGCTGCTTTGCGCCCAGCAGAACAGCACCGGGGGTCTCATGTCCGAGCCGTTCATAAAAGGGGAGTTTTTACTGGAGAACTTCAGACGAGACCTGAGGAGTGTACAAACAAATTCATGCACACGCGCACACAGACACACACATACGTATGAAGCTGATTCCTGACTGTAACAGCAGTCATTCAAGACGTCTGGATGCATTGTGAGATCGCACGTGATAGAGCTGAAAGTCACCATGAAATGCAAGTAACACTCAAAGATCAATATATCATTGTCAAATGAATAGTGGTCGAGACCATTGGCAGCCTCTAATTTCTAAAATTAAGACGCAAATCAATACTACGTTTCCCATAAACCCTGTTGCTTCCCGGATGGAACAGAGGATAAACACGATGGAAGTGTTTTTTCATTTTCCCACCGAATCCGACCTGGCGGTACACAATGTAAAATGCAGGCTTTAAAGTCTCCTAGCGATGGTCTCGTCGTCTCAAAATGAATGTGGTCATGATTTAATGATGTTAAAATGCTAGACGTGTTTCCTGTATATGAAAGTAAAGTAAAATTCTAATGTGCATTAAAGCTGGAAGTAAAAGTTAATCTGAATCCGTACTTGTTCTTCTTGTCTTTCCCTCCGTCGATCTCTCCCTCGTTGTCCTCTGTTGGGCTCTGAGGTTCTGAGCGAGGAAACGCTGTCTTCAGGGTGTCCACGATGGCATTCACTACAATCTACACACACACACACACACACACACACACACGTTAACAGCATTGATAAAATCAGACAAACATCATCAGACAGCAGAAAATTAACTATAGGCTGCAGTTGTCCCATAAAGTATTATTATACTGCATCATGCTCTGGTTATAATGCCCTTAAATGTCTTATGAGCGCTGCCTGACGTGTTATATAATGAAACATTTAGGACCAAACCTTGTCTATGCGTGATACAATAAAAGGCTTCTTGACAAAGGCGATCCTAGCATCTGTATTGAGAGCCAGAAACTCCTGCATCTCTTCACTGTTGGCTGTTTCAGGGATCGCACAGAGTTGCTGAGAAAGAGGACAGAGCACCGATCAATTGTTCTCGCCAGTTTAGCGTGATGTAAAATTTCATGACTTTTCCGTGACTTTCCAAGCGCTTCCATGACCTGGAAATGTTCTTCCTGGTTTGTTAATGTTATTTTCCTAAAGGGGTAAACGGTCTGGATTCCACTCCAGTTGGTGTGAAACAAGTTGGAAAATATATTCTGGTATATTCCTGTGAAGTGACCCATTTGTAAAATTCCCTGATATTCCCCGGAGAATTTATCAAATTCCCTTACTTGTGTGTCTGGAATACACCTCTCAAAATTCCATGATATTCCAGAAATTCCATGACGTGCTGAAATCCTATTTTACAAAGTAGGTATATGGTTTACAACGGCATTATGCTAGTTTTACCTGCTACCATGGGTCTGGATAATGAAAGAAGTAATGCTTAGCGTAGGCATGCAGTTTACTGGAGTAACTAAATCAACGTTATAAAACAACCAACCTTTAAAAAGGTCTCCAGCAGTCCTTTCCTGGCTTCTATCTTGTCACTGTCCATGTTTCCAAACGGCATGTCCGGGAATATTTTCTTTGGGCCTTTCACACCTGAACCACAGCAGTGAGATTAGTCGACATGCTGTGAAAACCTGCAATGTTGATTCGATGTATTCACCTAGACGTGAAAGAGGAGAATCTGACCCAAAGTCCACCCGTCCTACCTTTAGTAAGTTTCCGTAATTCCGGTTTCTCCTCCAGGCGTGTCTGCAGGTTGAGGAACTCGCTGTATCGCCTGTTGACCATGTGATAGGCCACCGGCTGGACGGACGCTGGACTTTCACAGCCTGCCTGGGCGGCTTCTGCATCCTCAGAGCCTGGCTGGACGCTCCCTGGATTCTCACAGCCTATCGCCGTCTCATACTGCAGACCAAACGCAACAGGGGTTCTTTGTTTATTTGCCTTAACGCTAACCATGCCTAGCTTATTGCTGTCACTGTTATCATTGCGTAAAACATACCAAAGAGTGTAAACTGGGCACAGGCCGCATGTGTCTAAGGGTTTGACTGACATGGGTTTTTGAAGGCCGATGCAATAAGATACTTTTGGACTGAAGCTACCGACAGCTGATATTTTGTGTCAACATTCAATATCTCCAAAGTCGACCTTCTTCATGCTATTATAACATTATAACCAAAGTGAGCCCTGTGGCGCCAAACATTATAAATGCTGTGTTTCCCCAGAATCGTATTCTTGAAAGGATATAAAAAAAACTCAGAAGGAGCATATTGACCACGAGACACTAAAATTCTCTATTGAAACCCAGGATGATGATGATGATGATGATGATGATGATGATGATAAGAACAATACATATTTGTGCGTACTTGTGTAGAATCCAATCAAGATGTCTCATTAGAATCAGTTCAGGTTAAGGGCTTCCCATAGACAAACAAGTGTAGTATTGATCAATTCTACAATAGATATGTACTCAAAGTGTATCATAGCCATCATATCAGAGGTGGACGACACTGACTGGCCCAGATAAGAA
>OOFE01042504.1:0-21900 GCA_900323365.1 Monocentris japonica | reverse complement strand
GATAACATATACAATTGGTTCAATAAAAGGATGTTGTAAATATTTTTCATGTTTAATTCAGGAGGCATAGACTATTCATGGTCTGGGTCTACTTTACCACTATACCACAGCAGAACTGTGTACACTTGAATATCAGTTTATTTATTGCAAGTCATATCGCTATCCCAATAGTCAACAACGTTATCGCTTATCACATATTTTCCTCATATCGTGCAGCCCTACCACACATGGTGAACGCCAACCTAAGAAAAAATTGCTGTGCCAGTGTTACTGTCAGTGCATGATGATGAGGTGTCAGAGCATATGGGGATAGGGAAGTCTGCAATGTTGTCAGTATTATTGCTCTTAGTAGCCTTTGGTGATCTGCGTATTTTCAACCGTGTGCAGAATGCCATGTTGAGCTGGTACGTAATGATTAGCTGTCCCACTGTTATGTCACATTGCTGTTTCATGTCTTAGTGATGAGACGCCTCTGGGCCTCCTTCTGATGTGATGATTTTCTAATAACCTGCAGCTTGTTAGCTCAGCTGGCTGGAAAACTGACTGCCAAAGTGTATGCATCCTGTCTAGGGTGTGTGTGTGTGTTTGGGCATGCATGCATGTGTGTGTGTCTTTGTGTATTCTCTACAGAGCTAATTCCAAAAAACTAAAGTACAGACTGTCAGCTTTAATTTGACGGTACTTTGATCCATTTTGAATGAATGCTGAAAACATGACAGTGCTTTTTGAAAACAGTGCCCACATTTCAGTGTGTCAAAAGTATTTTTGGTCTGGAACATTTTCAATGTATCCTGATTTCTAGGTTTTTGCTGCCCATGAAGCTGACCAGGCCTTTGGTATCTTATTTTAAGGCATTTCCAGTGAACAGTATGGGTTCTTCTTTGTCTACTAGATATGTTGGGAAAGAACATTGGTGGGGAATAGTACATAACATATTTGGTTCAGATACTGTGTGGGGAGAGCTGGTCCCTGGATGTGGGCGGGAGTTGTGAGCAACACTCCCATGCCTTAAGAAAACACTGGGGGAGAGTGGGGCGGTGATGGCTTGGTGTAGCCTGTGTATTTGCCTGTACAGTATGTGCTGCCCTCCACTGCAGTCTGCAGACTCAGTTTCAGTCAGGGAGCCTGTCTATGTGTGCTGCACCCCACTGGATTACATTGTAATCCGTTTTGCCTTGTGGTCATCAATCTTAGTTTGACACTATGCTTAAACAGTTCAGCCCAACAACAAGGGTTTTCCTCAAGCAGTGGGGAGAGCGAAATGACATAGGTTGTGGTAGATTTATTACTAGCAGATTTGTCACAGTGGGCTTGTAGCTTGCTTGACTGGTAGGCTGAAGGAGAAGGCAGGGAAATGTTGGGTGATTAAAATGTTTGAATCTCTCTTCCAAAACAATGATGCACTAACGGCTCTTGTCTCTTTCTTCTATTGTTTTCTTCAGGTCTGTGGAACAACCCCCCTGGCCATCGCCCTTATCAGTTATCTACCAGTCTCCACAATTTGTCTTCATGTTGAGTCTGAATAAAGCACATCACACCAGATAGAGGTAGGCGTGGATTCTATTACAGCTGTTGGTTGCATTAACTGTGCTGTTTTTTTGTCCCATTTGAATTCAATTTAATGACCACAGAGGGATGCAAAATGGCCTCTGTAAGGAACTGTAACATTAAGTTAGATTAAAAGAACTTTCCAGACCTGAGATGCTATATAATAGGCAAAAAGCAAATGATGAAAACATACAGTATATTCCATTGTGAATATGCAATGTTTTTGAAAATAGCTTATTTGCTCAATTATTTCATTATAATTACATCAGGAATGTATATCACTCCTTTGAGTTATTGCACATTATGTATGATATTAGCTAAAATTTTAATGATCTCCGTTGGGAAATTGGGTAATGATCATGTTTGGATTATAATCATTAAAATAAACTCCTAAGATGCTTAAAATGTGCTTATGGCTCCTTACACCTTATCAGAAATATGTGTTAAATTGTAGTCTACATCCTATTGCATGTCTATGAGACTGCGTCAGGGTCCAACCAGACCACAGCAATTATTTAGTCTATTCCTTAATGTGTTGTACCGTGTGTGTGTATGTGTGTGTGTGTGCGTATCTGTGTTACATGAAAATTATAATGTACACTGTTTTACATTATAATGTGAGTATAAATGTGCATGCACCTGTATATGTGTGAGAGCATGTGTGAATTTGTGCATGTGCCCACATGCCTTTACTGTTTGCATGTGGGTGTATGTGTGTGTGTGTGTGTGTGTGCCTGTGCACACTTGCCTATGTGAATGTTTACCTGTGTGTATGTGTGTGCCGGTACTCTGCTCTGTGTGTGTGTGTGTGTGTGTGTGTGTGTGTGTGTGTGTGCATTTTGTGAGCAATACTGTGCTCGAATTTGTTTCTTTTTTGTTTTTATTCCACAAGAGGCAATCAACATTTTATGCGGTACTAATATCCGTTAATCCTTATGGCATGGCTTGTGGCCCAGTCAGATTGAGTCAGACCAGGTTATAAATCTCTTATGAAACATTTGGCTCAGTAGCCATTCAGTTGTAGTCCAGCAGACCAAGAGTAGTTTGAAATGACCTCAAAGGAAAGCAGAATTGAGACAACATATTTCACAGATCCAGAGATCTTTATTTATATTTAATTATACCAGTGTTTCCCAAAGCCTGAGATTCTATTCCTGAAATGTTATCTGCACTGTTGGTCAGCAATTGGAATTAAGTACTGGAATTTACCAGTTCCTGAGACCAAAAATATTTGACCAGGCTAGGTTATGAAACTTAGAAAACAGTTGGCTCTGTAGCAGTCAATCCAAGATTGGACAGATTGTAAATAGTGGAGATTCTGGCTGCGAGCCAGCTAGACCACAGCATGGCTTAACCCTGCTGGTGGTCAAAGGTAAAAGCCAACAAAACATTCTGGATACTGAAACCGACATGAGCTCCAACCTCAGGCATCCTGTAACCTTTTCGTTTTCCACTGCATTTGATTGTTCGGTCAGGAGCAGACAAAATTTGTAGATGCAGTTATTGATACCATTTCATGTGTGGTGAATAACTGGTCACTGACAGCTGCCCAAAGAGAGGACATGGATACAACTTCAATCTCAGGCAATCTGTTGAAGCCACAACACATGCCAAACGTTTTCAGGCAGTGTGGATGCCATGAACAGTTTTGACCAACAGTATGACCGTTATGCTGTTGCTTGTTAGAGGCCAGTATTTTGTTTTTGTAGGTGTTACACAGCTCAGTTGCATTGTATGTGAGGTCCTGTTGCCCTTGTACCTTGTCAGTATATACTGTGGGACGCTGTAAGTTGTCAGTTTGTCTGCACCATTGTCACCAAGAAACACCTGGTGAATAAGGTGTTTCTGATTCTTGTGTCCAGTTGCCAACGTGCTATCAAAGTAACTGGTACTAGTACGGTAAGTTCAAAAGTCTATGAGGTCTTATAGTGAAATAGTGATACAAATGGTTGCAAACTCATCCTTATCTGACTACTCATAACACACTACACAGACACACACAGCTCAGAAATAGTGTTTGGGTTCGAAAATAAGCACAAAGCAAATACTGGAGATCAAATGGTGCTGATTTTCAGGACCAGATTGGTAGTTAAAATTATCAGTATTTTTCATAGTCAGCTTCTTGGGATTGTTATCTTGACTAAGAGCTGGCTATTCATAAGAGAAGAGTCAGCAATTTCCTGGTAGTGGTTGCTATAGGCAGCACTCCCATATATACTAATGGTCTTTTTGCTAGTGTCATTATTCTAACATTATTTAACATGGATGCCACTAAGGACCCATAATAATTAGGTGAAAGTCTATTCCATTTAAATGTTTTGGTGTTAAATCCATATTACACTGCAGACAATCAAACAGGAAACAAGCACGTAATTCATGATAAGATGCGACCAGATTGGTGCCGGTTCTCCAGGATTAGAACCCAGGGACCCTGCATGCAAGTGTGCTGCCCTACTTTTTGTGCCTTATACTAGCTGGTGCTGGTTCCTACAATAGAAATATTTATCTTATTAAGGCCCAAACGCACTGGATATCTTCTATGGCACAAGTGTCAAATTTAAAGCGGGTTTTGGGTTTTGGGTCTTGGCCAAACCCCCAACGCTACCAGCTATACTCTGTACTCTCCTGCTCAACCAATCAGATTTTGTTTGACGCACATGACTGCAGCTACATGGGATGCAGTATTGAGATTTGGGAGGTGTGCTCGTCGACCCGTCTGCAAGCATCTGCGGGCTACACTTACCCATAAAACTCTTCTCTGCGTAGCTCTGCATGGAGACCTTCAGCATAATGTAAACATTCTGTGCTTGCTGGCTTCAACAGTCGAACACTGTTTCAATCATTTGCTAACTCTGGGCCTGGAACCCGGGACGCCTGCATAGGTATTGTTTGTATTGTCTGTATCACATGGATGTACATTTTTTGGAAATGTTTGGGGCCGACTGACCGACAGAATGACTAGCTGATGATACTAGCTACTGGTCACAGTTAAAAAGACAGACATGAACTCTCTGCCCCAGTAGAAACTTTTTATTGTATATGAATGTTTGTAGCCGCAGGGAGAATCGGCTATTTCTATGCTGAAGTATGAGTCATAAAAGGCCCTAGGAGGTGGAACTCTGTTGTTGAAACCCTCTTGAGCCAGTCTGATACAACATATTAACTGTGGCTTACACACCATTTTAACAGAGGCTTGAAAAATGATTTCATTGCAGAGGCTGCTTTTAGTCTGTTTTCATCTTTCATGCTGCCTTCCCTTCCTTCCCCACCTTGTTTCAGTTCATGCCAGCACCCAGGAGAAAGGTCTGGCCTCAGCTGTTTGTCAGGGGGAACTAAATGGGGAAAACATCCTGCCTAGATGTTTGTATTTCTTTAAACTGATGACAGCAAACTAGGGTGATGGTAAATGTGAGGGGTTGATGGACATGATGGTGCAAGCTAGAAATCTGCTTTGGCTTGCTGTTGGAGTGGACCAGTGGCAGAGCCAAAGGGTAAAGAGCAGCTTATGAGGGCCACAGCAATGGGTGGGTGCAACTGCCAGCTCTGTTAGGATGTAAAAGGTGCTGTGAGTTGTTTTTACTTGTGGTGTATTGTATTCTTCTAGGAGGGATGCAAAATGGTCACCTCAAAAGGGCCACAGATAGAAGCTGCTTTGACAAGTTGAAGTAAAGAAATGCTGTGAAACCTACCTACACTAACTTACCTGAAACTTACCTTAGTTAGACCAAACCTGTTTCATCAAAATAAGTAGTAGTAGAAATGCTTGATACTCCTCAGTGAAGTCACAAAACACTAAAAGTGTTGGATGCAACTTCAGATAGGAGGTTATTTCCACAACTCTGACGTAAAAATATGTTTGTAAGCGTTTGCAATGGGACATTGAGTCTGACAACTAACTGCTTATCTGCTTAATAATTTATTGGAGTACTCCTCTGAACTCATGATATCTATTGCATATCAGTGTATTTATATTTCTTTATCCACTTGTGACATCTTTATAGATTACACATCTGAACCAAATAAAGAATGCACAGCGGTATCAGCAAAGTTTCAGCCTATCTGAGATTAGTTATCTAGGAAATTGAAGGGGGTAGGATGTGAGGGAATTAGATATCTGAAGTCTACATCTCCAGAGCTAAACATCCACAAGCTCATAGAAGCTAGAAAAATTGGTGTGTGTGTGTGGGGGGAGTTGTTTGTGTCAAGTCCTGGTAGACGAAATAGTACAAAAAAGTATGATAAGGCAGGGTGAAAAAAATAATAATTTCTCTGATAATTCCTCCAGAGCAGTTTTTTCTGGTCAGGTGCTTCCAGAGACCAATCAGACAATGCAGAAGTGTGGCCAGAATGTGTGATGTAAGCTGCAGTAGTGCACTTTAATCTTTCTTACTCATTTTCTGGACTTCCAAGTCCCCCCTATATAATAGTAGATTAGATTGGATGAAATTTGAATGCTCCCTGCGGGGGAAATGGGCAGTGGATCTGTGTGTGTGTGTGTGTGTGTGTGTGTGTGGTTTACATAGCCAGGCCTTGCTATCATCAGTGACTAGAACATCTGTTCTCATTAATGTGCTTTGTTCCACTGCTGTCACATGGAAACATCATGGCTCCAGTTTTGGTGTGGAGCTTTTCAAGTTTCATGATGGTAAGACAGCTAAACATGTGCAAAACGTGCTGTATAATACCATTAATAAATAAATATGTGTGTTTGCCCATCTGAGAAAAAGCCCTTTTGAAACCCTCATCTATATAATTGGTGTATTGACCATACTGTGGAGCTGCAGGTTGTTCCATTCTGCAGTAGCTGCAGAAATGCATGTGATTAATTCCTTGATGAGTTAATAATGGGGATCAGCTCTCAACTCAATTTCATTATAAAGGCAAAATAGACACACACACACACACACACACACACACACACAGAGAGAGAGGGAGAGAAAGTTGTCATTCTTGAATATTCAGTTGTTAAACCACTTCTTGATTCGAGGGTGCAAAAGGGCTCAAGTGCACATTTTGGGCCAAGGATTGTTCACTTCATGTCATGAATTATCATTCCTGCCTGCTTTTCCATTTCTAATAAGTCTGACAGACCGCTGAGTGCTGGTTCGCGTTTCCTGATTCATCGCTTTCTAATTTGGGAACCTGCACACCTGCTACTTATTAACAAGATGGACTGAGACTCATTCAATGTGTGTGTGTGTGTGTATGGTTGTGCTCTAGCTTTGATGGCTGTGTGTCAAATTCTCACTGACAGTCCAAACTACTGCTATCTTCTCATACCATTGCTTTTCACATCAGATGAAAAGGTCAGACAGAATGACTAAATACATTTAGGTATCAGAAGATATTGTTATTACCCATTTATAAGTATTCTCAAGTTGTTACTCAGATAAACACATGTGAATATACAGTGTCTTAGTGTGCAATACTTAATGCAATACATTTTTAGTTATTTATCTTTAGCCAAAAGCAAGTTGCAACAAATGCAAACCAAACAAATGCAAGTCAGTCAAGAATCCTCCTGAACTGCTCCTCACACCTAATAGCATGACTGTCAGTCAGTGCAGGAGAAAACAGATCTCCAGTTATTGCTTTTGCTATTTCAAGTTTATACCACCTTATCACCTTGTTACACAGAGAGCACAAACGTATATCATGTACACTGCTGATCTCGGACACAGTTTAAGTTATTCTGCTGTCATTCTCAGAAAACACAACAAACATATTAACATTGTTTGTAAATGCATCCTCTGTACTGTCACACCCAATCTGAGACGGTGGAATGTATATGATCTGCAGGAAGCTCTGTAAATGTATTGTCTGTGTGTGTGTGTGTGTGTGTGTGTGTGTGTGTGTACACGTGTACAAGTCACTTTGATTTGTTTTTATATTCATAGAAACATCAGTAGTGTTTTGTTTCTAGTTCTGTCAAAACAGTGCTGCTGTTCCCTGTGGTTCTGATAATCAAGGGGACAAAACCTGTAATTTTGACAGTCTAAGGAGACCAAAGCTGTCAAACCATTCTCATCTATATAAAGAGTTCTTTCCCAAAATGCTGTATATCCATTTTGGAAAATAATCATTACTTGAAGCTCATCATTCACAAACAACACAAAATATAAAGGATACAGTCGGTAAAATATTATCATTTCATCCAGCAAGAAATGACCTAATCTCCTTTCAAAAATACTGTCATTTGCTTTGTACTATCAAATAGTATTTTTTCAAACGGTGGACATCTTAATTTGGATCCAAACTGTTCATATACATTCTACTGTGCACTCTGATTTCACCCCGGTAGCCATGTTCATGAAAACATAGCAGTATTTTTGCTGTGAGAAGACCTGAGTAGGCCTGCAACCAACTCATTGTTTCAAGAAGCCGGGTGATGTACGCCTAGAGAACGAAGTAGGTATTGTGTAGGTATACATGTACAGCCTGTGCTGCACTATTTCACAGGCTAGCAGGATCGATTTTTAAACTGTTCTGGATTTTTTTTCTGCTGTATATTGCTTTTTAGCATTTTGTTCTGGCATGCCTCAGCCTGCCTCAGCAAACAGCAGAAAATCCAGATGTGCTACAACCTACCCCGCTGTGCTGTGACCTTCACATGATGGCATCCCCATGTGTGTGGCACATTTTGCATTTGTACATACACATAGGTATGAATATATAGCATACCAGCACATATCATTCAAAAGGTAAATAACTTAATAGATTTCCCACCCAGAGACCCTGGATAAATAGAGAATCTAAATATTCTATTGAAGCTGAGAACCATGACAGCCATGTAATTCCTTAAGCTGCCTCTGAAAGCCATAATATCCACATTCCTCCATAACCATAAAACCATATTACCATATGAAGGCCATAGGATAATATTATTATCAGCCAGCTCTGTGTGTGTGTCTCTCCAATGGCAAGGATCAGTTCAAAGCACAGCCCAAAGCATGTGTGAGGGAGAGAGAGATACAAATTGTGTATGTGTGTGAGCTTGTGTGTGTGTGTGTGTGTTTGTGTGTGTATCTGTGACTGAGTGTGTGTGATCAGTTCCCTGAAGCGACAGCTGCACACTGAGTTCCTGAATGGAGAAAGCCTCTCTCTGATGACTACCAAGTGGCACACAAAGCTCTCCGTCCTCTTTTCTCTTCCCTTCTCCTTTCTTTTATGTCTCCATTTCCCCTCCTCTCTATAATTGTTCCTCCCTTGCTTCTTATTCCCTTCGTGTTACATGTTTCTGCCGGCCTCTCCTCTACTTCTCTACACTCTCCTACCTCTACTTCTCCCACCACCCCCTTCTCTCTAGCTCTAATATTATTAGTCCCTCATCCCTGTAATTAGAGGATCAGAGCTGCTCGCTGCTGCTGCTACTGAAAAATGAGATAGGTCTGTCACAACTAAACCAGCCCTGCACTTTGAATATCAGCAGAAGAGAGAGCGGAAGGGAGGAAGGAAGGATAAAGAAAGGAAGGAGGAAGGAAGGAAGGAAACAGAAAGGAAGAAAGGTTGAAAGGATTGGATGAAGGAAAGGAAAACAGAGAAAGAATGAAAGAACCTGAAGAAAAGGAATATCTATATTTAGTAGTGCCTAAGATTGGGAAGCGTTTGATGTCAGAATCCCCATTAGCTACAGTAGTTCTCAATATTTTGAGAAATCTTGCTGTATGTAGAATGTGAGTGAGTGCATGTGCGTGTGTGTGTGTGTGTGTGCGTGTATGTGGATGGGAACCTTGCGTCCTACAATAGTAAAACGTGGACAAATCGAAGCCTTCATTTTTCAGCTTGGTGTCACTGTAATTTTTGGACTACTACAATGGATTTTGGATCTTCGAGGTGACAGTATACTTGTTGCAGAAACACATTTTCGTCAAACAAAGCATCGCCTTGACTTCAGACTACGTGATGGTTACAGACTGGCTGGTCGAATTCCTCACACACCAGACCCCACCGTGACCGTCTGCTGTCGGTCCAAAATATCACGTGATTGGTTGTGTTGCCTTGTGGAAAAGCGTCGTCATTTCCTTTTTCGGTTCATTGCCAACATCTTGTGGTCAACTATTCAAAATGAATGGTTTCGAGGCTAAGCTTGCTGAGTGTGTTAGAGGATATCTGCACCTTTAAGGCTGATAAAACAGCTTCCAAATCCTCAAATTCCCTCAGCCGCATTGGTTGCTCTTTCACTGCAGCTGTTGTTCTCTGTTCATTGGCATGGAGTGGAAATAAACGGAAAATACGAAGCTGCAGCGAGTATAAACACATTTGTAAACAGTGTCATATTTAACTGTATTTATATTGCAAAAACATGAAAATGTTTTTTTTTGTTTTTTTAAGGATAGCGGGCAGTCCACTCTCCTTATTTCTGGGAAAGTAAAGAGGAACAGACAGGCGAAAGCTCTGGCAGGACTCAGGCCAAACTCAGGCCAGTGGGTTCACGTAGTTCCAGAGGTGTGGGACTTGAGCACTCGATTATCAATAGGCACCGAAATTAGGAAATTTTAACATCACAGCAGCGTTATAAAGATAGAAATGAGAGCAAGTGAAAGAGCGAGTGAATTGCTAAAAGAGAGTGATAAGCATTGCTTATCTGCTTTGACAAAGTTCATTGTATTTCCAATAAATCTCTTTGAATTGAGATACAGAGGCAGACAGACAGACAGACAGGGGCCTATATTGTACTGGCATATGGATATGATGTTTGACACCAACAATCATGTGGTACAGCACTAATAAGAGCGAGGGGGAGGCTGTCTGTTCTATTGGATTAGAGGGATGGAGAAAGAGAGGCATGTGAAGTTAAGCCTCTATTGGAGCAGAAAGACAAGCATTGATGTCGCAGAGATCAACACAATTAGACACTGAAATGATGAAAAAGATGGATAGTTTGTAATGCAGTGAGGCAGAGAGAGGACGATAGATATGTGTGTGTTTAATATTAGAGTGGACCACAGAGAGACAGAGAGGAGCAGAGAGAGAGAGGTTGTTAGTGTTACAGGGAAACGAGGTGTGTGTGTGTGTGTGTGTGTGTGTGTAGCATCACAGTAAACCAGAGGCCGTGGTTAGTATTACATTGCCGCACAGAGCGACAAGCATTGATGTACTGTGTTAGCAGCCGCAATCACCTCATCATCTGCTGTACTGATAAGGAGAGGACACGGCGTAAGAAGAGACAGAGAGGGACAGAGGGAAAGAACATAGACGGAGAAAAAAAAACGAGAGGACGACACGGAAGAGAGAGAGAGGAACGGAAACAAACAGACAGAATTGGAGACAGTGGCGTGATACGAAAGAAAGAGGAGAGAGAAAGGAGTCATGTAACAAAGAGGCCATTAGCAACTGCCTGTTTCCCCTCTGCTCAGATCTCCGAAAGACACCGTCTGTGTGTGTGTGTGTTTGTGTGTGTGTGTGCGTGTGTGTATCAGTGAATCTCAGATCTCAGTGGTGTATCAGTTCCACATTGGAGGTGGCAGGGGGTGGGTTTGTCTGGGCAATCTGTGTGTCTGTGTGGTGTGTGTGTATTTGTGCATCTCTGTGTGTATTTCTGTGTCTGTGCTTGTGTAGTCTGTGTGTGTTGGTGTATTTGTGCGTCTGTCTCTGTGTGAGTGACTATTTGCAGGTGTATGGTGAAACTAAGCTGCTGTGGCTTTGGAGTATGAGGTTGGGAGGAAAAGGATGGGGGAGAGTGGGAGAAAAGAGAGAATCGGGAAAAGGAATGATGGCGTTCCTGACGCGGCGTTCAGATGAAAACCTCACATTTTCAAAAAGTCTTCTCGAGAATTAAAAATGAACTTATGTCTGAATGAATGTGTTTCATTGTCCCTAATGTCGTTAAAGTCGCTCAACACAGTGAGGAAATATCACACGGCCTGTAAAAGAATCAGTAACTTGGAGCAAGACGGTTTAAACACAACGGCAGCGCTATGCCCCCTGACAGATAATACCCGAGGTAAGCTGAGACAGCTGCCACACTGGCAAGCAGGAGCACCAGCACACATTTTCCCATTGAGGGTAAATGGCACATCTCACAAAACAAAATAATAGTGATCCCTGTTGGGAAAGCCTCTTCTCAGTTGCAGAACTGCACCACTGGAGCTGGTAGGGATTTGGTGTCTTGCGCAAAGACACCACATCAGGGCAGATGTTTGCTGACACAGAGACTTGGTTTTTGAAGGGCAACCAGATTATCCATCAGAAAGATCAAAACATGTTGCTCTAAGCTGTGCGACCGTAGGCTGAGGTGCCATAGAGAGTTATAGACGATGTTAAAGCAAGGCTAGGCTACCGCTGCCTCCTCTCAGCTAAGTTACACCACTCTCAGGTCGAATAGGGTTCACTGTGGTCTAGAAATTGCTGAGCTCTTTTGTGTTGTTGTTTTTCTCACATGCACACATTTTGCATTAACTACATTACATTTCCACTAATTACTTCTACCCAGTGCTTCTCATGAGGGTTGCAAATTAGCTGCCACAAAATTGCCACAGATGGGAGCTGTAGCATGATGCGAGAGCAAAGGATGCTTTCACCCATGTGATGGGGGACACTGGAGTGAGCTTAGATGCACCCAAATGACAAGAAAAGTTAAAATTAGAGAAGTGGTTTCATTTATTTCATTAGCGTTTAGTTTAATGAGCCAAGGTTAAAACCTTTTCTTCCAAGTTAATGTAGTTTGCGGTGAAAAAAAGCTCAGTGTGTTTGCCTCTATGGTGGCACAATGACATTTGGAGGCAATCACTGTGTATCTTGGACCAAAATAAACTGTGGACCACTAGACAATGTCACTGCACCCTTATGCAACAGAAGTCAATATGTCGCAAGTGTCTCTCTCTCTTACTCTCTCTCTCCCCCACACTCACTCTCTTTGACTCCAGCACTCCAGATTCATTACTAGCGAGATCTCAAAACCAATCTTACACTTTCTCACAGCCCCCATACACACACTCTCACTATGCCCCCACAACCATAACATACACACACCTCCCACCTCCTCGCTGTTACCACCCATGTGTCATTGGCTGTTGCTAAGTTACAGGCCCCCATGGAGTGTTCTGTAGCCAATAAATGCTTGGCCTTCACCGCTGGTTTTGATGGATCCCTCTTCCTGTCGGAGCACTTTGTTTTTACCCAATCACTCTTCCCTTTCTCTTCACTCGCTTTCTCTTTACACCCTCTCCATCCATCCCTCACTCACTCACTTCTTTTACGCCCTTCCATGCTCATTCACTTGTTCACTCCCACCCTCACTTGCACTTTTCCGCTCTCCTTTCTCTCTCTCCTCCCTCCCTCCATCCGAGGAAAGGAACATAATGAGGCACTCTCTTTGAGGAACTGAGAGAGTGGGAGAGCGGGAGTTGAGGAATGTGTATCAGTGAGAGAGAGAGAGATACAGAGACAGAAGAATAGATGAGGTCTATTTTTGGTTCAGTGGTAGTTGACATATTGTTGATGTGAGAGCGGAAACTGTACAGGCCTGCTTTACCATTAATCACCAAAACATCAATAATGTCAAGATTAACCTACAACACAGTTTTGTACACTTGATACGCACACACAGCTACGCTTACACACACACACACACACACACACACACATACACAAATACACACACATTTTTCAAGTTCAAGTTCAACTGAATTTGTGTGTGTGTGTGTGTGTGTGTGAGCAGCAGATGGATGATGCTCCTCTCTTGGTTGTTAATAACCCCGTGTTCTCGCTAGGGTACAGAGACTCATCTGTAATAGATAGCACGCACACACATACACACACACACACACACACACACACACGCATGTTAATACACACATGAAGCATAGACACATAGACTGACATGCCACATGCAAGACACACAGATACAAACGCTCTCATGCAGACAGGCATACATGTATACACATATTCATACACAGATTCACACAAATACTACATACATACATTCACAGGCATAAACACACACAGGTAGTCACACACATGTAGTCACACACAGGTAGTCACACAAAGGTAGTCACACACATGTAGTCACACACATGTAGTCACACACAGGTAGTCACACACAGGTAGTCACACACATGTAGTCACACACAGGTAGTCACACACAGGTAGTCACACACAGGTAGTCACACAAAGGTAGTCACACACAGGTAGTCACACACAGGTAGTCACACAAAGGTAGTCACACACATGTAGTCACACACATGTAGTCACACACAGGTAGTCACACACATGTAGTCACACACAGGTAGTCATATGGACATGAACACATACATTATTATACAAATACACACTTGATAGACACACGTGCACATACACACACATAAACATATTAACGCCTTCCCACATACATACACACAACACAGTGGTTCTACTAGAAGGATGACAGGGTAATCAATCTCCATTGAGAGACGCAGTGCACTCTGGGAAAGCAGGCTGGACACAGAGTAAGCGACCGAGGGCCAGGAATACACACACACACACTCAAACAGACACATAGCATACACACAGACATATGGATAAATTGCTTGCTCTGAGAGCAGAGAGCGAGTCAATGACTTATTTCTAATTAGGCCTAATGAATGAAGGTTGATCGGGAGACAGTGTTACTCTCATGATTGTCACAGGGAAAGGAAGTCTCTCTCTCTCTCTCTCTCTCTCTCACATACACACATAAACACAGATATAGACACACTATCATTCACCTATTCCAGAACATAACTTTCACATCACTTTGATTCACTGTGACATAGAGAAGATGTGGGCTGGTTAAACTCACTTCTTTGGTTGAAATATTATCTTTTGGCTAATTTAAAGGTTGCTTCTGAGTAAGCTGAATTGGTGAGGTGACCGTTTCATCTTTGCAGGCGCAGGACTGGTGGGTTGGAGAATAGGTAGAGACTTAGAGATGACCAATCACGAATCAGCAGCATACAAGAATTCAAGTATACTCGTTCAGAGTGAGGATGAGGAACTTTCATGGTTATATTTTTGGATGTGTTTATAAAAGCCTATGTTTAAACATCAGGAATTGTTGACATTTTTTAATGTCAGATCTAAAAATCACAGTCACTTGTGTTTTATCTATGTCCTCTCTCAGTTTTTATCTGTATACAAATACCAATAATTTCTCTGATTGAACAGATACACGTATCCCCACAGTACTCCTAGTTGGGACTAAGCTCAACTAAAAGCTATTGACCTTGCAAGCATAAATGGCATTAACTGCCACCCTCTTGCAACTTTCTGTCCATGATCTATTACACTTTTGTTGCCACAAGTTTAATGTGATTCTCTTCCCTCAAATTCCCCCCACAATATCATTGCAGCGCCCCCAAGGGGTACTGCACCCGAGGTTGGAAACCAAGAGTACAAAACAGTCAATATACTGCTCACTGCATGTATTGTATCCTTTACCTAATGTTTACCTTGTGGTGAAACTCCTGAGAAAACATTAAGCCATTTTTTGTGGATAATTGTAAAATTCCAATATTTAGTGTACAGAACATTGTTGCACTCATACAGCATTCAAAGAAACAACCGGAAATGCTGGTCAGTTTTAGCTGCGAGGCTCAGGTAGAATTTATTTGCTCCCATCTCTGCCTCTCTCTTGATCCTCTCCTTTTGTCATTTATCCTCTTACTCCCCTATAATCATTATTTTTCACTCACTCTCTCCTTCTTATAAGCCTGTGTGTATGAAGTTGCAGTTAGAGCTGTTAGTAAAAACATTGCTGTCGTTTAGTTCCCTCTACTGCTAATCTGGGCTGGGTTTCCAGATAGCGATGGATCTTGAAAATTCACGACATACTTCACACACAGTTTCACGGCACTTCTTGAAAATTTCATGTGTTTTTCCCAAAGGATATTGTGCATGTCACGCCGACAAATTGCATCTTGTCAAACATAATTTAACCTCAACAATGACTTGCTCATCAACCTAAAAGTAAAAATCCTGCCACATAATTATCCAGTTAGAGGCAGAGGGAGATGGCAGAGGTTCAGATTCAGGTTCAGGTTCACCTGAAGTTTAGGTCCTTGCTTACATCAACATGGCAGAAGATAAAAAGTGAAGAGCAATATTTTCCAAACAGGAATCCCAGTGTTCAAAATTTCGATTCATATAGCGTTGTAGAAAAGACATAGGACTAGCTAGACTTTTTTTTTAAAGTATGGGATGTTGGGGCCGAAAGATAATTCAGATAATGCTTTTGATGTGTTGCGGAGTGCAGGTTAGACAGCGATCTGTGCCTGTAGTAAAGGATCTTGCATAGACGCCACCTGAAACCCCTGAAAGTCACAAATGTCTTGAAGAGTTACTTCAAGACATACTTAGCGCTACGATGCCTTTCGGGAAACCCACCCCTGTTTCAGTGGGTGGGTATGCTAAATACTGATGATTGAATGATTTTTTGTAAACGTTGTTGTTTTTATTTTGGGTATTTTGGGGTGCTTTGATTACATCTTGTTCCATGTGATGGAGAGAACACTCTTAATCAGAAGAAGGTCCTTTTTAATTGAAAGGAGGCTCAAGCTGAGTATTTCTTTAAACAGCACATGGTAAATAGCATCCCAGCCTGTTATCTTGACCATAGTACAAACACCTCCTTTTTTCATTGATTAGTTGAGAAAAACAGTGAAGAAAAATAGACTGTGTGAGAATTGAGTGCAGGGGCCCTCTTTAATCTTCTCAGGTGGGGTCGATATGACCTGTGAAGGGGACACGTTCCCTCAGAGAACTGGAGGGTATATGGGGTATATTGTGGTATATGCTGCTAATTACTGCCTGTTTCAGACCTTTTGAGTGTCACCTAAGGGACAATTAAAACATTTATTTTGTACTAAGCAATGGTACCTTTAACTGTCTCTGGAGTGGTTTGGATGTTTGTATCTGTATTTTTGTATCTAATGGCCATTCCTTTCAAAAGTACATTCTAACTACAGCATTTTAACACACATAGCAAAGTAGCTTTCCAGTCTGCTAAAGTATCTGCCCTAAACACATTGAGAAATACTCTGCCTGGGAGCTGTTGATTGATTCACAAATGCAAAGCTGAGATCATACTGTCAAGACAAACAAAGAGGCTGTCAGTGTGTGTTTGTGCCTTACTTTGCGAAAACATAAAAACAGAAGCATTTGTCACTAGTGGAGACATCCCAAATGTTCTGCTGGCAGCTTTGTTACAGTCACTTAGAGAAAATGAATGTGAATGCAGAGCTCTCCAGTGTAATTACAACAGAAATGATGCAGGATATGTTTTGTCTGTTACCTCTGCCTTTCAGACACAAGGAAATATTAGAAGTATTTTCAACCGTTCGGCATTTAGCAAAATGTCATGCATGTTTCAAGTGATGAGATATGTTTCCAAAATGTGGTCAGAAATATGAAGGTGGCACCTTTGGTGTTGATGGATAGATGGTGGTGGTTTCATCTGAGTCAGGTCTGGTAAGTTTTAGTTCGGTCTTGCCTGGTATATGCTGGTCTGATTTACCAGCCTGCACTGAACTTTCCTCTAATATAGTCTGCTACCATAATAGCTTAGCCTGGTTTAAGCAGGCAGATCTGGTGCCTACTAGTTTTGTCTGATATGATATCTATTAGTTGGGGAAGTTACTTTAAAAGTATAGTTTTAAAAGCCATCAGTTTAGTAGGTTCAGGATAAAAAAATCATATCTAAATCTGCAATATCATATCATACAAAATCATGCGACTGCACCTGGGGAAAAGTCGCCACTGGCAGCCACTATTAGCACTAGTAGCACTAAAGGAGAAAAGACAAAGAATAGGTGAATTCTGGAGGCTTCTATGATGGCTACCATGTGATTCATCTATCTTGCATCAAGCTTTTTCTCTGGGGACCCATATTTTCACTTGATTGGGGTTATATAGAGGATCTCCTAATCTCACTTCACTTTTAATACTTCACTTTTCAGGCTATCCTTCAACAGTATTCATCCTGCCTTGCCTTACAGGGGCTTTGGGGTATGAGGCAGTATAAGATGGCCAGTAATAGTTACAGTTAAAATTGCAAAAATTCATCCCAACCCAAGCAAAACCCAGTTGAGTCCCATTGAGTGGGGACATACAGTACGTTCCGAGCTCTAGCCTGCAGCTGATACCCTTCTACAACAGTTGCAGCACACTTGATTGTCATTCAGTCCTTTGCCAACAACGGACAACCCGATCTGAATAGCTTGGATCTGTTTCTAGTGCTGGTATGAAGTCATTGAACAAGCACAGTAGGCTAATGGTGGATGATCACTATCACCCTCACCGAATTACTCAGAAAACACTGTACCTACATCATTGAATAGCCCCATTAAAACAAAAACATACAAGCTGGATGAGTGGGTGAACCGAGTGAGGGGTGTGTGTGCATCTAAAATCACCTTTGGTACCAAATTCGCTCCATAACTGCATTGAAGACACATTGCAATGAATGCATCATAAAACTGAGTGAGACAGAGAGAGGGATGGATGATGGGAGAAATATTAAGAAGGCATGGAGAGCATGGGAAAAGAGAAAGATTGAGGGAGGGGGAGGGAGAGGTAGTTGATGAGATGAATGAAGAAAGAAGAGCGAGTGAAGATGAAAGGAAGAGGGCGGGAGAGAGTGATTAGGAATGAGAATTACATCCTCTGTACGAAACATGTTATATAAATAAAGATGGAGGAATGGGAAAAGGGTGAAAAGGTAGGTAAAGACAGAGGGAGGGGTTGTAGCAGAAATAATTACAGAAGGGAGGGAGGTAAAATGATAGAAATAGATAGAGATAGAGGAAGTTACAAAAGGGGGATGAAAATACAGTTGAATACAAAGAATGATAGAGTGGGATCGACATATAGAGAACATGCTAGAATATGAAGGAGGGATGGAGTGAAATAAAGAATAAGGCAGAAGGGAGGGATGTGTATAGTGATGGGGAGGGAGATCAAGGGGATGCTAGCAACATGATGTACAGCTTTTGTACAAAATGTGATATATAGACAAAGATTAAAAACAGGGACGGGTGGAGTGAGGGAAAGGGAAGGCAGAGAGAGGTGGAAGGATGGGATAAAATTGAAGGAATGTTAGAAATAAGGGAAGGATGGGGCATGCACAGAGAGACAGAGTCATGGAGAGTGATGTAGGAGGTGAAGGGAGGGACGTAAAGAGTGGGGATAGAGTGGCACAGAGGGAGGGGGAACGGAAGGGGGGAATAGAGTAGAGGAAGTAAAGAGTACTGGAGAGAGACAGAGTGAACAATTGAGAGAAGTAGTAAGTGTACGTATGTTCTTGCTAGACATTTCTGCTCTGTGTGGGAGGATGGAGAACATGAAATATTAAATTACAGCATAGCTATTTTTAGCAATCCCATGAGGTTGTATGCATTTTCATTTTCAGTTTGCTTGTTTGTTTGTTTGCTTTTTAATATCATTTTGCATCTTTGCTTTATTGGACTATACACAGGAAAAGGTGAGGTAGAATATAATACGCACCACAGGATATTGGGCAGATTCACACCCCAGATTTTGGGGCATGTTCTTCAGCACCTCTTGGAAAACGTATTCTAGTACACTTGCAGTACTGAGAACAAATAATTATTAGAAAATCAACACGTTTCGGCACATGGCTTTCATCGGGGTTTGTAAACAATCCATTTAAAAGGCTATACAAATACACAAGACTCACTAATATCAACCATTAGACTAACAGACAATGAAAATGATGGGGGTTTCTTATTGGTTTGGAGGAAAATTAGACAGGTTTTAGATGCCACTATGTTTTCTGCAGAAAAGAACCAGTCCTCCTTGTAGTCTCTATCTCTAAATTTAAACATACGTTGCTTGTTTTTTTTTTCTTGTTTATTTTTAATCTGGTAAATTGACTTATGTGGAGGCTTTTCTTTTTGGAAACTGGATGAAAACTTGGCATGTAAAAGCATGTTTCTGTCTGTGGGCTTAGAATACAGTGAATAAGTGCGGCCTGTGCGGCCTTTTGGTAATATTTATGGCGAGGAAGCTAATTGCATCAAAGCTGTAATTTAGAGTGAACTTCAAATTACCAATGTTGGTATTTAAAAATTGTAAAAACTCAAGGAGGATAGTGACTGGATTTTTTTTAAAACATCAAAATATATTTTCCATGAAATGATGAATGGAAGGAAAGGATCTTTTTGGCAGATGTAACACGTGGTCTTCTAGTTTGCTAAATATGGTATATATTATGTATATAAATATGTAAGCAAAACTAGGTGCCATCTTCATCCTCCTGGCACATGAATGTAAGCTTTCTTTTCAAAACTAAAATTTAAATTAAAAAAAAAGTTTTTTTGAAATGCACCCCCAATGAGTAGTTTTCATTTAGAACTTGAAATTTTAAATTTAGAGGTGGAGAATGTTGAAGATCAATGATTAAATCATTATTTTAA
This sequence comes from Monocentris japonica, assembly GCA_900323365.1. Taxonomy (NCBI): domain Eukaryota; kingdom Metazoa; phylum Chordata; class Actinopteri; order Trachichthyiformes; family Monocentridae; genus Monocentris; species Monocentris japonica. The sequence goes on along the minus strand of OOFE01042504.1, from coordinate 1,963 downwards.
AAGCACACATAGTGATTGTGGCCTTTAAAAGTTCATTTGTGGAATTTCTTTGCTTGTTAATGCCGAATGCCAAAGGGTGGCTACTTTGAAGAATCTAAAATCTAAGATAGTATTGATTTGTTTCACATTTTTTTGGTCACTGCATAATTCCTTTCATGTTATTTCATAGTTTTGATGATACTATTATTCTAAAATGTGTAAAAATAGTAAAAATAAAGACAAACTCTTCTACGAGTAAGTGTGTCCAAACTTTTGACTGGTACTGTAAATCTAAGAAAATATCAGTGACTTATAGGGAGGATTGAAAGACAGGCTGAGTTCTAACACTGAGAGTAGTAGCAGTTGTGCAGGGGTCAGTTCAGTAATACAGTGACTACAGATGCTTTTGGTGTGGCCTTGAGATCTGGTCCATGGATGATTGAGTTGAGTTACCCCTCCATTGTGCCCCTCCCTCCTCCCTCCTTAATTTTGGGGCCCTCTTAGCCCTCAGAGGACCGTTATCTGAGTGGCCTGGAGAGGTATGGTGAGAGATGTTCTTATTTGAAGAGGAAGATGGGAATCTTCTTCTTGAAATACTGTCTTTGAAACACTAACCTCTGGTTAGTGTATGAAGTATAAGTTTGCTTCTCAGGTATAGAGGTAGGCTTAGGTCAAGAGGTAGAATTATTTTAACAGGGGCAAAAGCACTTGTAGTCTTTTTCTCTAATACCTTGATTTCATTCTCATACTAGTCAGTTTGATGTCTATGTCCTCCATTTGTTTTAGTACAGCCATATTGCATCTGGCCAGTGTTTCATGGTCCTTTTCCTTCTCATTTATTGTCCCTTGTAGTTTCACTTCTTCCTCATTGAACTATTGGATGGTTATGGCCATTACGGCGAAAGAACACTTGTTGAGGACACTGTTCCATGCTGTAGTGAAGGCTGCATTATCCTTACCAAAGGATGGTGTCTGTACGATTTGTAGTCCACAGGGACTACAATGTACTCTGAAGGGGTGATGGCTTGCCACTTCTGCAGCAGTTTTTGCCATGAAAAGTGCAACTTCTCCGTGAGCCCATTGTCTCCTGGTTAGCATCATGTTCAAAGAGTGAGGCATTTCTCAAGATATCCAAGGAACTAAATCCAAAGAATGCTGCTGCTCCTTGGATATCATTGCCAGGCTTAGTGAGAGACTGGATTATGCTGGTGAGATGTTCTCCCCGCAGCGGTTGAAAAAGTACTCTGGCACAACGTCACCCACTAACAAGATGCATGAAGCAAGACAACATTTCTAGCAACACTTGGAGCCAGAGGGATGTAACTGGCATTTTGGGGTGAAAATGAAATCTATATATCAAATGAAAGCTCTTGAAAAGATCCATTTAGTAATGAAAGGGAAAAAAAACAACTGAAACCTGAAATAATTTTGAATATAAATACAAAATTGTATAGCCTTAACTGAAAAATGTGGTAATTGATTAGTGCCAAAAGGGCATAAGTACACTGGCTCCAAATGTTTGTAGAGACTTCAAACATCACTTAAATACTCAAATGGCATTATGTCAATGTGTATTGCAAGTGTGTTGCATCGATTTTAAAAAACCTCAGCCAGGTTTTCCTGTGATAGCGAGATCTTGTCTTGTCATTCTGAGGTCTTTTCTCAATACATACATTTTTACCCCAGCTATGTAGAATAGCATATTTTGACATTATTCAGTTAAATTATGTTATATATATATATATTCTGACAAAGGTAGTCACCATAATCTAACAACTGAATTCTATTGGTTTATAATGGTGACCCGAAACCTTGCCACTGTGAACATAACGATACGGCGTAACTTTGATGGTTGATGGACACACGCCCTGTATTTTCTAGAAATGTGACACATCACCATTAAACATTGTTTTTGAACCTGGTGTGCTGTGGTACAATAGCATGCCTCGAAAAACAGCTTTGGTGTTGAGATTTTACATATATG
>OOFE01042503.1:0-18985 GCA_900323365.1 Monocentris japonica | reverse complement strand
GTCTGTATTATCTTTCTCTCAAGACAAGAAGGCCTATAATTGTGTTGCCACTGATGGAGACATACAAGAATCAATATAAAATGTGACGTGTATAAAATGAAAACATTTTCATATAAATAAATAAATATCCATTCTGCTACTCTATCTGACTGATATATCACATTTGTTGTTCTAACACCCGGGGTCAGGTAGGTCTTTCCTGGGAAAAATCCTCTTGCAGACAGGAAGTGATGGCTTTTGTGATTCTGGAAGAAGAACTGGGAAGTTAGCATGAGCAGCAATAGCCACCGTGGCTGAACAGACAAAGAAAAGAGCGCCACCTACAGAAACTCAAACTCCATCAACAGAAAATCCAAGGAGAAGGACGCCACAGTGCTGGACACACTGTTTGATTGACAGGTGACCACAGCAATGACCACTTAGCACCAAAGATGTCACCAAAATACAGAAAAAATAATAAAATTTAACAATACACAGGAGATAGATAGATAGATAGATAGATAGATAGATAGATAGATAGATAGATAGATAGATAGATCGATAGATTCGCTCTCCACTACTGCTGGAATTGCATCCTAGTCTATACAAAACCTTTTGTTTACCAGCTTCCCATTGAAAATGAAGATGCTCCTTGATTTACTTGGTTTAACTTTCATCCTTGCCCAATTTAGATTTTCATTCAATTTGTCCAACAGCCTGGTGGTGCTGATATAGTCACACTGGTCATGTCATCCATATATGGCCTAATGGCTGGGAGGCGCAGCCTTCTCTCCACCTACTACCCACTTTGATGCCCTAATGATGACCTCCATCGCCATGGTGAAAGCTAGAGGGGACATTATGCACCCTGCCATGATGCCTACCTCTAGATGCTGCCAAGCTGTTGTCAACTCTGTTGTAGTGAAGCACATCTCAATATACTGAAAGTATTTGCTAAACATTTGATAATGTCTGGCACTCTAAAGAAATCGAAGGCCTTGCACTCTAAGCTATGCAGTACAGAACCAAATGCATTAGCAAGGTCCAAGAATCCCACGTGCCGATCTCTTTTCTCTCACTTTGCTGACTGAATTCGGTCAGCTAAGGGTTTTCTTTGCTAAATAAAAGTCTTGACAAATTTAAGTGGATCCTTGTAAAATGCTATCCTAGCTAGCTCTTTTTTCCTGTTTTTCCAAAGATTTTCTACTCTCCTCAAGATTGCCAATCGACTCTTGAGGCTTGTTTGCAACACATTAATGCCCTCTAAAGCCTTCCTCCACTGCTTCCTAAGCTGCCTCCTTGCTTGAATAAGTCAATCAATCTGCCATTGCCGCCTAGACTTAGCTGCTTCTGAAGTTCTTTCTTTTCTCATACACCCCAAACGTTTCTACTCCATAACCATAAATTACATCTCCAATTGCTTCTTCTCTGCTGTCCCTTTAAGCCTACCAAGCAAACCTACCAGTTCTGAGTTAAAAGCTTCCCACACACTTCCCACTCACCTAGGCCATTTTACTCTGGGTCTTTGCCTACTGTTCTTTTCCTTTCTTGGTTGGCTGGCCTCTCTGTCCTCCCTTCCCTGCATTTCACTTTAGTGCCTGCCTCTTTTGCACCAGGGATACCTGATATCCTGTGAACCTTGGTTTGTTACCAGTTGCAGGACTTCACCTGACTGACTTGACCGACTTCTAAGGAAGTACTGGTCAATGTGGATGTCCCTGGACGCTCTACCCTTGATGTATTCTGCCCCTTATGAGTTGTAAACTTTTCCCAGGTAGCTTCCATAGAAAATGCTCTCCATACTCATAGTCAAATCCATTCCCAAGTCTATAGCCGTGAATCCTGCCTGTGAGTCATCTTCCACTCCTGCTCTCACAGTCTCTCTGAGTATTCTGATCTTATATTTATATCTACAAAAAGGGTGTACCCAAATGACTCAACTAGTCCTGGATACTAGCCCATGACAGCCCATTGGGGTCTATTCCCTCCTGTCAGCTGTCTTTCCAAGCTGTTGCAGGTACTTTCCCTATATATCCCTCTATTTTCCCTATATATCCCCATAAATATTTCGAGAGTGGAAAACATTTGTTTACTTCGGTAAAATCTGTTAAAATTCTTGTGCTTTACAGTTAAGCTGAGAGAAAAAATGAGGTTACAACAAAGAACAATGTACTTGGTGTGACGTGTGCTGCCTGCTAACTACCTTTTGTCTGATAATGGACTACCAGGGTAATGATGCAGCAGATGCTGGCTGACAGGTTTGAGTTCAGGCTGGTGAAGACAGAGTCAACGCCCTTCTTGCTCTGACAATGCCAGTGAATCTCCTCACCTCAACGTCACCGTCAGCGCAAATGTGTGTGTGTTGTGTGAAAAAGGGACAGACTGTGTATGTCAAGTATATAACGTGAGTGCATGCGTGCTTCAAATGTGTGAGTGTTAATACGTATGGATGCCTGTACAAATACAGGACAGAGATTAAGGGGTTGAGAGAGACTACCAGTAGTATGAGTTCCTCAACAGCCTTAACAACAAACCTTGCTGTCTCTACACTACAATATGTCCTCAGAGGTCCAATTAGAGACACAATACACTTTCCACAGAGGCTCTATTCTCCACTAAACCTTCAATTGCCCTCAATCTGCACCACACTGCAAAACATGTCCATCTTAACTTTCATTTTTGTGAAAGTGAAAAATTCAGCCAACGGTAGTGAGATCATTCATCTCATTTTCAATGCAGTTTCACTTGAAACTACATTGCAGTGAAAGTGAAATCTCACCCCATTGGCAGATTTGTTCACTTGTTTGAGAAAAACAAAAGATTTTAAGACCCACCACTAGACTAAATGGCTTGTTTAGAGACCAATAAGACTTTGTAAATAAACATAGGTTTGAAGCAATGTAGATAGGCTATTTTGCCAAAAATACTTTACCTTTAAACTTTTATTCCTTAAAGATCACTACATCATCTGCATAGATTTTATCCCATTTGGCTAGTCCCATCCTGGTTGAGGGCAACATTTCCCATCTACATTACCGCAAAAAATGTACCCATACATCACGGCTCTCAGGACTGGTGTCTCTTGGGGATTTCAGACTGCTCTCTGCTTATGTGCATCAGAGGTCCTGGGGTTCTTAAGGGTCATGGGTTTGAGTGAGGGGAGCAATTCATTTTAAAAAGAGGCATGTTATCAATGTAGCTGTCTCTTCAGGGCCTGCTGGCTCAGCTCCTCTGCAGCACCATTCATTTGGGCCAAGAAACAGTTTGAGGAGAATGGATTACTTGGGTGCTGCCTATTTGTTGGATTACCTGGCAAAATGTATTCAAACGACTTCCTAATGCACTCAGCGCCCTCCGTAGGGTGATATTGGATACAAACAATGTCATGTCGGGGCCAACAAATAGTCACCTGGCATGAAATACAACCTCAGAGGTAGTGCCAAGAAATGACATGTCACCTAAATCTCAGTTTAATGCTGCATTTACTCACAGTTTTTCATTTCAGTGTGTGAAATGGCCCAGTGATTTGTAATAAAGTGAGAAAGGTCGGTGCCAGAGGCATTTATCCAAACAAGCTGTATCTCCTGGAGGTGGCAAAGAGCAGGGAGCGAATGAACCAAGAGACAATCCGTTATGTGTTAGTATTCAAGGTGCAACAACAAGAGCATAGGTCTCCTCTAGCCCTGTAGAGAGATCCCCATATTTCAGCCTCGCATCAAAGGGTACCATCGATTGCTGTGAAGCCCCCTGAGAGCTGCAGGTCTGATGGATAGTGGAGCAGCCAGACATTGCTCCTCCAGCCTCCTGTGTCCTCCTGGGGCCCAGGCCAGGCCCATTCATCCTGGCCCCATCTTAGAGCCACATCCTTTTGCTTTTAAGCCATTCTTGAGAGCCCTCGGGCAGGAGAGAATACAAACACGTTTTGGGAAAAGAATTGGAGATAAAGCAAAAAAAAACAGCAATGGCAGAAAAAGCACTGTGGGGGCAAGGGGACGCGTCATAGAGCCAGCCTGAAAGTGTACATCTGGGAGAGAAAGAGTTTGTCTTGATGCCCCAGTCTGACTTTTGGTTGCGACAGTAGCGCAAGACAAACATTTTCAACATGTTCCTGTCCAATGAAGCAGGAGTTCAGACTGCAGCATCACTCCAACTCGACTCTACTGTAGGGCAATCAAATCCCCCACCACCACCCCCCGCCACTCATAAACACATTACGCTGCAATTAACTAACCACGGAGAAACGATAATGCAGTCGAACTCAATTGAGAAACCGCCTCAACCCCACACATCAAATTCCAAAAAGTCATTACAGAAAAAAAACAGCTAGGAAGTTCGGGGGAGGATATGGCAGCAGGACTGCAGCAGATTAGGCTGGAGGAAATAACATTCTGCGATTTGCATGAGGAAAGGGTCGGGGTGTCCCGGTGAAATTAGCAAGCTAAGACACCATTTCCTCCCAGTTCCATGTTCCAAACCTCCTTATAACCTTCCTTGCATGTCATTCCCCGTCTCTCTCTCTCTCCCTCCTATTTCCTGTCTCTCTCACTGTGTACTATCAAATAATGCAGAAATACCATATTAAAAAAAGCACATCTTTAATGAAAATAAAGATTGGCTGGGATGTCAGATGTGGGGGGATGGCATTGCTGCCGAATCAGGGCTCAGAGCAGTCAAGGAAAGCCGCGACGTCGGAAAGTCATTTCTTTTAAGCGCCGCATGGAGGGAGATAGCGGCATGCCATTACCTGACACAAGGAACGCTCTGGACAGTTATTCCTCAGGGCAGCCGAGGGGAAATAGCAGGGTGGTTGGGGGCACACACACTCATACACTCTCTTTGACGCACATACACACACACACACCGTCCATTTGCCGCGCTGTAGTGCTTTCCAACAGTGCGTAAAAAAATCAAGTAAAAATAGAAAGATTTAATTTGAAATAAAGCGAGGAGAAGAGCTAGGAAATGAAGTGTAGGGGTAGAAGAGAGAGAGAGGAAGAAAGAAACAGAAAGAGATGAGAGTCAGTGGAGTTGCAAGAAAATCATCTTCATCATCTCAATTCCCAAGGTGATGAAATAAATGCAATATTGAACAGAGAGAGAGAGAAATTTGACTCATTCCTATGATATATCAATAATTCACCCTTGCGTGCGAAGCCACACGTGTGCATCGATGGAAGCATGTGCACACACACACACACACACAAAAATAAACTAAGATATTCTTAGTTAAAGCATAATATACCCATGCAAACCCTTAGCAAAAGGTTTAATCCACCTTTTTCTTCTCCTGCTTGGTGCTCTGTCAAACCACATCTCTATAGTAAACAGTTTATCCTTTGGCCACTGAGCAGAGGGCCCATTATTTGTGGTGATATTCAAAGTTGGCAAAGCGATAAAATAAACCAGCGGGAGACCTCTCGTCATTTCTCAGGTCGTTAAAGGCCATTGCGATCTGGCTAATGGCAGAAAACATAAATTTGGGCCCTGTTAAATAGGCCATAAACCCTGCACAGAGTAGCTCCATCAACGTAACCGCACGCTGCTCGGCAGGCTGTTTGCTTACTGCAAGACAGCGTTGACGGAGGGTCACGGCTTGTGTGTGTGAGGTACAGTCACAGTCACTGCCTTTCGATAGCTCAGCTGGTAGAGCGGAGGGCTGTAGAATTCTAACGACAGATATCCTTAGGTTGCTGGTTCGATTCTGGCTCGAAGGAGATATTTTAACTACCAGACAGCTCAGTCGGTAGAGCATGAGACTCTCAGTCTCAGGGTTGTGGGTTCGATCCCCACATAGTGTCAACTATCCTACCTTTGGGGGCGGCAGGTTGGCCTAGCGGTTAAAGAGACCGACCCATCACCGGAGGGTCACTGGCTCGATCTTCGGCACCACCAGGAGGGCGCATTCCAGCTGTGAGCTGGTGATTGAAAAATGACTGGTGCTACAGTGCCCACCAACACTGTCGAAGTGCCCTTGAGCAAGGCACCTAACCCCCAACTGCTCCAGGCGCGCTGTCCGGTAGCTGCTGCCTGCGCTGTCCTCTGACCGGAAAAGTGCATGTGTGTGGGGTGATGTGTGTGTATCTAGTCAGAGGTAGGATGCGAAGAAAGAAATTCACTGCATGTGTTAGTGCCAAATAAAGTTGATTCATCAACCAGTTCTTCTTCTTCTAAGAAGTCTTGCCTGGGAATAAATGTGTTGTAGCACGGCTCCTCCGGCTCAACCTCAAGAGACTCAGCAATGCTCCCTTTCTGCTGCCACCCACCCAGAAATGTAAATGTTCATTTCAGCGCAATATACTCAAAGGCTACTGAGTAGAAAATTCAAATATGTCTCACTTGGTGAGTTTCTGTAAATCCCTTACAGATAAAAAAGTTCATTGCCCTGGCTGATTTCATAGAATAGCAGAGATCAGTGGATGTGAAGAGGGAACTGCCTGTTAGGCTGAAAACCAGACTTGAGTTACAATAACTCATAGATTTGCTGTCAGGGGCTGTTGCTGTACTGAATAACGAACAGTCGATATTTACTTTGTGTTCAGCTTATCATCCCGCTCCAACTGGAAGCTCTGCTGAATGAAAGCAACACCCGTGAAATCAGATCACATTTCATATAGCAAACAAGTATATCAACTTGAGCGGTTTTTAACTTGATAATGAGTTATTTTCATGTGAGTGTGGTGATGAAAAGGGTTTCACCTGCCCGCTGATGAGCAAGCAATCACTGCAGCCGGCATGAAACCTGAGAGATCACAGGGCCATAAAGTCTCTTGACGCTGGTTGGACCGCTGGGTTAATTAGGCTGCTGTGAACCCTCTCATGAAGTAGCTCCTTTGAAAAATGGCTCTCTGTCTCAACTGATTAGCAGGCACACACACACACACACTGTACAAACAGCAACCCAATGCACACACAGTCCAGGGAGTCAACACACTCGTGTAATTAAACAAGGGTGATAGTGACCATTAGTGGATCCATGCATCAATAGACCAAGAGAGGAGAAGAGCTGCACATTATTACACACCCTCATAGCATGCACAGCCTGAACGCTATGTTCTATGTTAGCGTGTTACCCGCCTCAGGTGTGCACACTCTGTGTTAGCAACCAGGATTGTGGGATACTCAATAATTGTATTGATTTCAAGATGTCCCAGGAAGACAGAAGGTGCGAGTTCAACGGGAACCCAAACAAGCACACATTTTTCACAAAATGATATTATGGCGCAGTACTAATTTGTATTAAAACAGCTTTAGAAACAGTTTTGAACTGATATCAGAAAGACTGACTTTCTTTCTTTTATTCTGTTCTGCTGGGAAAATGTGTGTATGTGTGTGTGTGTGTGTGTGTGTGCGTGCATTCATGCGTGTGTGTGCAAAGATGTGGCGTAAAGTGAAGTAAGATTGAGTGTGTGGAACCACTTTCGAATCCCAGCAGCTTCACATCCGACTTGAGTGTGATGGCAGACACCGCATTTCGCCTTTTTTGTTTCCTTGTCAAAATCTCAACCTGCCAATTACCGCCGGGTTCTCTGTGAAGAAAAGAAAGAAATAAGCCACGGCCAGTCCATCTCCATCGCAGGAGGTAGGAGGCTAAATTGAGATAAAACACACCAAAGGGGGAAGCGCATGTAAGTATGGATTCACGGCAGTCCACTTTTCAAGAGAACATGGCAATTATGTCTGACTGTGGACATGTTAAAATGGTCTGAACCTCCATTAATGAAATCCAACAGTATACACCGATCAGCCACAACTTTAAAACCACTGACAGGTGAAGTGAATAACATTGATTATCTCGTTACAATGGCACCTGTCAAGGGGTGGGATATATTGGGAAGCAAGTGAACAGTCAGTTCTTGAAGTTGATGTGTTGGAAGCAGGAAAAATGGGCAAGCGTAAGGATCTGAGCGACTTTGACAAGGACCAAATTGTGATGGCTAGACGACTGGGTCAGAGCATCTCCAAAACAGCAGGTCTTGTGGGGTGTTCCTGGTATGCAGTGGTTAATACCTACCAACAGTGGTCCAAGGAAGGACAACCGGTGAACCGGTGACAGGGTCATGGGCACCCAAGGCTCATTGTTGCGCGTGGGGAGCAAAGGCTAGTCCGTCTGGTCCGATCCCACAGAAGAGCTACTGTAGCACAAATTGCTGGAAAAGTTCATGCTGGCTATGATATGATATGAGGTGTCAGAACACAGTGTATTGCAGCTTGCTGCTTATGGGGCTGCGTAGCCGCAGACCGGTCAGAGTGCCCATGCTGACCCCTGTCCATCACCAAAAGCGCCTACAATGGGCACGTGAGCATGAGAAGGTGGCCTGGTCTGATGAATCATGTTTTCTTTTACATCATGTGGACGGCCGGGTGTGTGCAAATCTGTCTTACTTCTGTGCAGACCCACATATGCGTGGTTAAAGGGGCATTAAGTGATCTATCACCTTTATCGACCTCTATCAGCGACTAGAAGGCACCGCAACAGCGATAGAGCTTATCTCCTCCCACCACCATTCCTGCAAAGCAAATGACAAATTCCCCCCAATAAGAGATATTATAGTGAGATATATTGTTTCTCGCAAAACCAACCTGACCGTGCAATAAGCTACTCTACTGCTGTGGATATCTATTTTGTACAAAATGCATGATGTGCGATGGGTCTTTACACTCTGCACAACCCAGCATCATTTACCTACCGGTTGCACAGTGCATTCCATAAACTATATGGTTATGGTATAGTACCTGCATGTAGAATAAGTGCTGTATGGCTCAAATTGAAGAAAGCGTTCGCTCAAAATTAGCTTCAACCAGGCTTTAGTGCCTTTGGAGTGCATTGTGTCATTGCGCAGAACTAATAATATCCGACGGTCCTAGTGATGCCCTCTCTCTCCTCTTCTCTGCCTCTGACTACTGTTGTTATGAATGAACTGAAGAGTTTGGTTCCAAAATGAGACATCCATTTTTAATATGAATGCTGTTGATGCAACTAAAACTCACTATGGAGTGTCATTTCAGTTTATTAACCATATAAAGACTTGCCGTCGGGTGATAAAGCCGCGCATGTTTTTGCAATATAAAAACATGAATTTCAAGTGACAGCTTTTTTCTCAAACCGGATCGCATTTTGGAACGTGATCCTTGAACTTGCACTGAACAACTGCAACAGCACTGAGAAGAAACGTGCACTGTGGTAACTAATATGTTCTGGTTAAACATTAGTCCACCAATAAACCCCACCAATATACGCAAGTCAATCTAAAATTGCAAAAAGTAAACCGAGTTGAAGCCGTTGGACCAATGTGTCAATTTGAAACCATGTCAAACTCAGGCTATGGTGAAGTCTGAATGCTTCAAATGAGGAACCTGGGAATCATTTAACCGTGACAGAGACAAGGAGGAAACTTTAGCTGAAGAGGGGTTGATGATAAGACAAAGAGAGAGAGGGAACAGCCGGCCACAGATGACACATTGAAAAAAAATTCATTCATTCTCCCTGTTCATATCCATTTGTCAAAATTCCAGCATGGACATGAGCGTGCATGTGCCTGCGTGTGTGTGTGTGCACGAAGGACTTTGTGTCTCTATTCTATGTCTGTTTTACAGCTGCAGCAATTTGCCTCTCCACAAGGTGCACTTGAAGTAGCACTACGTCACTTCTTACAATAACTAATAATAACTGAGGTGGTGAAAATAATGGCTAATCAATATATGATGGGGAAATGTAGGCCCCCTTTTTTCTGAATTGCTCCTACTCTGGAATTCAGTATCATTCGGCAGACATGAGCGAGATCTGAAGAGAAATCCATGAAATGCGCTGGAGCAGCTAATATTTCATCATCTGGGACGCTGATAGGGTAATATCTCATTAGGAGAGCTTGGGTATGGAATGCCAAACAAGAGCAGACTGTTTATCCGATAAAAAGATGACTTTGTTGGCCAATTTACACAAGGTAACTGGAATTGGTCTTTTCCAGCATCCCCTCTAGGTACACACAAACAGCCTCCTACACTAATGCATTTCATCAGAGAGGTCAGGGTTGCCTGCAGCTTGAGGTTAAGTGCCTGGGTCAATGGTACTTAAGCAGTGCAAGTGGGAACTGAAGACGTAGAAGCTTTACTGCCGATAGCTGGAGAATACCTTGCTGTTGGTGCTGGGGACCTTCTGGGCCCCTAGTTAACCTCCCAACCTCCAGGCCAACGCAGACTGAACTGAACTGAATTGATACTCCAGCATACATCGGGCCACTTCGGCAGGGTGGCAAGAGTGGGAAGCTTGTGTCATATTGAACACTTGAAGCTGCGTTGGGCAATTCTGCATGTTGCCGATTCCAAATGGCAATGAGAGGCAACCGTTTGAATGATTTGACTTCAAAGCCATGTAAAGTCACGTATAGCATGCTCATGGTTACCAACCCGGCCGGTCGGTGATACTTGATATTAAACCAGGGGTTCTTAACCTTTTTGCAAGTGCGACCCCCTTTTGAGGGTTAAAATATTTGAGGGTTAAAATATATATATTTTGACAAAAATATTTAGCACCCTTCCCGTGACTCCCCTGTGACCCCCAGGTTAAGAACCCCTGTATTAAACAATACCAAAGGGACAAGACAGGAAAACAATCTGACGTTGGTGAGTCAAGCTTTCTCTGGATGGAGAGCTTGCTCACTGCTGTTTAGGAGACCCTTACATTTCAATTTGTCTTTAATTTTGGCTAAAAGAGCAAATCTGACATTTTGTCAGCACATGGCTCATATTTTCAATGGTCTTCTCTGGCCAGAATTTGAATCAGGACGAACGGAGACCTAGTAACGCAAGCGCCTCAAATAGAAACACTGGAACATTCAAGTCATTTAAGTGTCCCGAACAGTCAAGAGCGGTGTTTGTATTTTTAGACGTTCATTTTCAACGCACAGATGAACAAATAGCAGTGAATTTCCAGTTATCATAGCGATTCCAATTTCACTTTTCATATTCATGCGCTAAGTCAAACAGCGGGTTCGCTCCGACTGGGAGTAATGTGTGTGTGTGTGTATTGAGATATTGAAAAAGCGTATCTATGCATGAGTCAGAGCTCCAATTATTTTATAGCTCTCTGGAGCTCAGCCCAAACCGTGAGAAGTAAGTATAGGTGCATTTCCACCAGCCGGCAATTGAACAAAATGATTGAATAATTTCAAAGTTTATGACTAGCTCGTTCTGTTATTTTCCACCTACAGTAACTGAGGGAGTGTTGGTCTGAGTTTACCTAGGAACCAGACTGTGCTGCATAGATACAGGTACACCGACTTGTTCAGCCACTCCTTGAGAAGATATGGAGGTCTTTTTTTTTCACTGCGACAAAGGTATTTATGAACCGTGGTCCTGTGGGATCGCATTGAGAAGGACACCATATTGTAAATCAGTAAATCAGCTAAGCAAACCAGGGAAATCCTTTCTCTTATATAATCAGCTCAAGGGCAACCCGTCAGTAGTGATTTCCCACAGTTCCCTCTCGGCGTTTCAAGGCGAGTCGACGTCGCCTCATTCAAAGGGCAACGCTTATCGAATAAACGCGCCCGTCTCCCGCAGAGAGGAATGTCTCGTCTTCTGTTTGCAATTTTATTCACATGCCACGCTCTTTGCGGCCGTCTCCCTCTGACATGTCCTCCTGCCTCTCCAGTAAGCGGAGTTTCTTTTTACCTGAAAGCAACCTTTCTCCGAGACAGAGGAATGAGGGGAAAAGGCTTTGAAATGAGGCCTTAAAAGCAGGGGCATGGGCTGCTGGTTCCCAAATGGCATCAGGTGCAATGGAACAAGCCATCTCATTAGGGTTTTTACGCAATCTTTCTGCAGCAGTGACCCATGGGGCTCGGAGCAGGATGGGGGTGATAGTGGGGGAGGGGGGTTTTCTCCGATGAGCAAGAGGGAAATTGGCAGTCTCATTATAGCAGAGCATTCTGGCTGTGCTTAAACGGAAATGACAGGTCTATTTACCCTCAGTGCCGCAGGAAAAGGCCATGAATCGGTGTTATCACGCACACACCTGTATACACAACTATATGTGCACGCACGCACAAACATACACAGGACCTTTTCCCACATGCAAGCTAATAGAATTACTTTATTTGTCAAGAGTGCGTGTCAATTGGCTTGGAAGCTGGACAGATTCACCCTGTATTCGCCATCAATTCCCTCCCAGCTAATTCCCCAGACGGATTGCCACGGCGGTCCACTTTCCACGAAATCCAAGTCATGCCTGGCGGGGATCCACAGAGCAGCACGGGAGCTCCACGACTGGAATGTTTTTCCTCCGTTAATGGTTCAAGGAGTGGGAGCGTGATGAATTAGCTGCAGCGTCCCGGGTGATGAGAGCGGACATGATGGGAGCAAGCGTGCCTCCGGGTTGTGAGAACCAAGCATACGGGTTGTTTATCATTCGGATGTCATTTGCTGGACATGTTCATCGAGAGCAACCTGCAGAGCTTTCTCAGAATAAGCAGTTCCAGGGTAGTGAACCCCTAACTGTAGCGCTACGCTACACCAGAGCTACATCGAGGGCCATGAAAGTTACTTTAAAGTTTCTTTGGAGGCGCCAAAATCAATGTTTTTTAAGAAATCTAAAATACCTGTCATGTGATTATTGTGTTTTTAAAGTAGCTACTGTAGTTTCAGTGCAAGTTATCTATTATTAACCAACCCTGCACACTATGGGACCACACTCTTTTGCACCATTTTGTGCCCCAAATAAATAAAAACCAAATGTTTTCATAGGGATCGACTTGTTGATCAAGTTGGCGCTTAGGATCTGAATTATTTGAGGTTTCCCATCGCAATGCATCCATATTGCAGTTTCTAGGCCATCAACCTCCCTCTCCAGTTAATCAACTTTACTTTTTATGGAGGGGGGACTGGCTCCAAGGACCTCCTCACTTATAAATAATTCAGAATTTAACAGGAAGGCTTGTTGTTCTACTCTGGTGCCAGCGTAATGGCAACCAGTGGTGTTAGCGTGAGCTCTAACAAGAGGAGCTCGGCTGCTGGAGGCTCACTCTTACGCTCCAAACAAATCCGGAGGCTCAGGGTTTGGCTGAGTCAGCCTCGAACACGTCTCCCCTGGGAAGCCAGACTAATAAAGGGCAAGTAAAGTAATATCTGCAAACTTCTCTCAGCCAGATAAACATAATAAGCAGCGAGAGTCCACCGAGGTGCCTCCGAATAGACACCGTTAGCAAACCCGCTTTTCATCAAGCGCAAAAGAGCCTGAAATGGGACCGGCAATCGCCGATCACCTGGGTGGCATTTTTTTCTTTCCGTGTTTCCGTTGATGAAGCCAGGCCTCACTCCACTCACTCATTCAGTCCCTGGCTCTCAGGTAAAAGTAAGATATCGATGGGTCTCCCCTCTTCGGGTCCTCGCCGATCGATGACTTCACTGTTGACCAGACTTCCGAGTCCATCAGGTTTCATTAGGTTGTTAACAGGCCATCTCCACACAACACTCCTGGCTATTGATCGGCCCTGATGAATATCGATCAGTCACTCTCAGTCTGTTTGCCGGTCTAACCATCTGAATCTCTGCACCCCCTCAACCCTATGAAATATTAACAGAGTGGTGCCTAACAGCAACCTCAGGGATGAATGCCTCTCGCGGATTTGGATTTTGGATTTGGAAGTTCCCAGTGAGCATTTCTCGATTCCCATTCAATCCCTTTCTGCATACAGCATTATCCATGCATGGGCGTAGGAGTAGAATAAAAGTGGTCGGTGTGTATAATCAATCCTGTCATTGATGAGTGCCTCATCGGACTGCTCAGACTCACCGGTGAAAGCAGAATATTGAATTTTCTTTAGCTCGGCCCTTGGTGCAACGGAAGAAAGAGCAGATTTTCACCTTCAGTATCGGAATGGAGAATGCAAAGATTGGGCAGGAGAGAGATTCACTACCAAGCAACGGCAGTGCTCGAGGCTCTGGGATGACAGGGGAGATAAAGAGAGGACAATGGGAGAGGTAAATTAAGGACATGACGTGACTCATATGGGTGTATGCGAGGGGGGGGGGAGAGGGAGAAAGAGGGAGTTGTAAAAAAAATAAAAAATAAAAAAAAGAAGCAGATTGAAATGGAAAGAGAGAAGTAATAGAGACTGGGTTCATATGACTGAAGGAGGATCATCCCCCAATAGATCAACCTGATCTGTTGGTCTGATAGAGCAGGAAACCTCTCCGGTGATGGATGGCTTAATGTCTACATCTTAATGGGCACTATTGATAACGGAGGCGGAGAAGCAGGGATCTATAAAATCTATACTTACCTGTATCATGTAAACACCTCTTCCATCTTCTCTCAAAATAAGGAGGGATGCTACGCCAGGGAAGAGTGGCTTTATCTTGACACACCTTCATTCATCACTCTCTTTTTGGAGTCATTTTTCAGTCGAGACCAGCCTCTCTCTCGCACTACGGCTCTTTCTTCACTTCTCTCATGATGACTTTGCTGATATGAAAGGCTCTTCCTTCCTCTAATTGCTATCTGGCTGACTAAGCCCGCCTCGCTTCCTCTCTCCCTCTGTTTGTCCTCCCCTCGCTCTACTATTCTTTGTTTCTTTCTTTCTTTCGTTCTTGGTCTTTTCTTTCCCTCCCTTCTTCCCTCCCATCCTGGTTTCAGGCACAAAGCTACGAGGTACATCTACAAAGTATGAAGTATGAAGCATCTTAACTCCCCTCTGTCTATCTCACTCTCTCACCGACACACACACACTTGCATGAACGCAAATGTGCATCCGCACACCGACACACATACCGTAGCTACACACACACATGCACGCCCACTCATTATCTGAAAGGTGGAGGGAAGAAATTGGGGTGAAGCAATCAAAGGAAAGGGCCAAAAAGAAATGACAAGACGAAAGATAAACAAAAAGTGTGGGCAGCTGCAGATTGGAACAAAATGTAAATGATGCCAGGCCCTGTGGCCCCTCAGGGCCCTGTGGTGGCCATGAACGCCACGGGCTGTATGCATTATCTGTGTGTATAAATCCGCCTACTTAATCCCCACAAAGGCAACCACAGTCTTGAGCTAATACAAACGTAAAAAGGTCTTTGTCCTTGCCATCACTGGGCCATGAACCTCTCTCCTTTTCATGTCCTTCTGTTGACGCAGTGCTTTTAAGTATGCTGCACCTTTAATTCAGTTTTGTTTAGGAGGACTGAACTGGCAACTTAAGTGGATAAAAATATAATAATATACTTAACAATACTGTGAAGTCACTGAAAGAAGTTTTCAAACTGCTTTCTCCAGAACTAACTGACAAGCCAGTCTTCAGTCGCACTGCTCATTGCATTCAAACTTTGCACAAATGCTTGTTATGACCACTTGCCCTTGCAAATCATCACTCCAACAACAGCATCATCCGAGCCATATTCATGCATAAACTTGGTATCCTCTGTGCACCCTGGTAGATCCCTTAAAAAATTCAACAGACCTTTTTGTGTGAGATGGATCTGTGTGTGGGAATAAGGCGGGTGAGGACAGTCCATGGTAAAAACTGCATTTTTAAACTGTTAAATTTAATGATTTAATGGGTTTTTGGAAATTGGTGGGAGTGCTAGACGTATTGCAGGGTTTTGAGTCGGAATCTGCATGTTGTAATGGGCAGGCAGATGCCTTGATATACACACTTGAAGGTGTCAACTTGCAGCAGGAGGAGAGTTTCCCCATTCTTACCCCAGGGTTGGAATCAATAGTGGGGAGAGGCATTAAAACAGACTGAACTGCTGCACTGCTGCTCAAGATGCTTGTATTATTTTTTTTTTATTGAGTCTCCATCTTTGGTGCTCAGCCTCATCGCTGTGGTGTTTCTGCACTGCTCTTCCCAGAGATTACCTGTCAATCAAACAGTGTGTCCAGTACTGTGGCGTCTTTCTCCTTGGATTTTCTGTTGATGGAGCTTGAGTTTCTGAAGGTGGACTTTCTCCTCCTCTCTTAACAGGGAGAAAATGGGGGACATTTTTCTTTAAAATGAAGCATTGTGTATACCATGGAGTTGTCTTTCTTCGTCTCATCCTAATTCCCCTCCTCGTTCTGTCTCGGCTTGCTCCACGCGGACAGAGAGGTAATGCTCCCTGCTGTTAATCATAAGTGAAAAATACCTTGAGCTCCCGCAAGAGGGTCAGCGTTACAATTCAGCTGAGGGGAACGAAGCAAAATGAAAGCCATTAAACATACTATAACCTTCTGTCGCAGTGTGAGAGAATCCCTGCCAATGTGTTTATCCACCAGCAGAGCATGTGGAGAGACAGGAAGTGTGGCAGCAGTGAAATGTTGATGTGTTAAGAGAGCGACGGAGGGATACACAAAGGAAAGTGTGTATGGAAGCTTATGTTGTTCCCTTGCACATGAGAAGAATTTCATTAGTATGGCTTTCAATGGAGAGTTTTAGTGTCCCATGATGCTCTAAATGTTGTCTCAGGCTTTTCCACCCTGACAATAATTAAATTTGGGGGGAAACAAGGAATTTTTTAAATGTTTGAATTTTGGGGAATTAAAATGGTCAGATTTAAAGGTGCTACGTGTAGCATTTTAGCACCAACACATCATTACTAACTTTGAAACACCAGTATAATTACCGTAACCAAACAAGACCAACGGGTGCCACTGGGTCGGATTTGGAGGGAAATCTGCTGGATTGCTTTACGGCACAAAACAGGAAGAGGGTGCTGTTCTTCCAGAGCGAATGGAGATAAAGCTTTCAGGGTTCAACGGTAGACGGTGCAAGGAAGGAAAGGAAGATGTAAAAATTACTTCCAGCATGTTTATCCTCTTCAGTAACGCCAAAGAGAAAACACAGGCACGTGGCGTGACACCAGACAAGTAGCAACATCCTATTTGTGACAGGAAGCAACAGGGTTTGTGGGAAATGTGGTCCTATTTTTGAGAAACACTAATAACACCACTGGCCTGACACATTTGTTCACAATAATTATACCAAGGTCTCACGATTAATTTGACAATGATATATTGATGTTTTACCTCCACCTTTAACTACACCTCACACAAGCAATTTCTTGCTGTCAACAGCTCCAAAAATATCGCTATCGACCTTTTTCATCCATATCAGTGGAACCTGAGAAGAGACTACAGTAGTTTCGACACCACCAGTTCCACACACTGAGCCGGTGAGTTTCCCCTTGGCTCTGTTCCCAGTAGAGTTGAGACACTGTCTGGCCTACTTCTCACATGACTGAGGTTTTATTATCTGCCAACTCTAAAACAAAACAGTACAATGAGAGTCAGATAGAGAGAGAGAGAGAGAGAGAGAGAGAGAGAGAGACTGTGTGAGAGAGAGAGAGAGAAATCTCCCCAGTCCTCAAAAAGTTCCCTCTTTATGTGAAAAGTGCCAGTGTGCAATTTTAGCTGCAAAATCTGCTGATTGTTGTCACACATTAGAGGTGCTATGTGTTGGTAAAGGTGCGCTAGTGTTTCTTAAATGAAAAAAATAAAAGACATTTCTCATAAACCTGTCACAAAGACATTATCGCTACTTGCTATGTTTGCGCTGGAAGAACAGCACCCTCTTCCTGTTTTGTGCCATAAAGCAATCTCCCTTTGTACCGTCAGTCCACGTTGGCACAAAATGTAAAATGCAGTGTAGAGGCTGCTAATCTTCTCAGCGATGCTATTGTTTGTTTGCAGTCACTATAGTAATGTCTCAAAATGATGTGGTAAAGTAGCACTTTAAAGAGAAATGGGCAACAACACCACATGACAAATAACACTGCAAATATCTAATCTGTTCTTATTGGATTGATGTTGCTCCGTGGTGAATGCATTTTGCCACCTGCTTTGGAAAAGTATGCAATCCCTGAGTCATGCCAATACAGCACCCATTGAATTGAACTGAGAAAAAAAACAGGAAGAGACAGAGAGAGAGAGAGAGAGGAGGAGATACAGAGGGAAAGAAGAACAACCGAGCTGCAGAGGAGGATGCAACAAAGTGAAGAAAAGGGAGGAGTGCAGCTAAAGATTGATTGGAGCAGGCAGAATGAGAGACAGAGTGGGATGAGAGAAGATGCTAATGGAAAAACGATGTGTGGAACTGCTTCCATACCATCCATCACTTAAGCATGGGTTGTCTTCTCTGTGTGTGTGTGGGGGGGTGCAGACCTGTGTGTCCGTCCGAGCTCTCTAATGGACCGGGAGCACATGGGGAGCACGACTGACAAAGTTCACATTCATTAAACATAACCTGCCGCTTGGTACAGCGACCTCTTCTACCTCGGTTCATCCATCCCCGTGTCTTCCCGAGAAGTGAAGCCCTGTTACATCCCATCCTCGTCAGCCAACACACAGCACTAGCCTGGGTCCATACGGTGCTAGCCCTGGTAGACACGCTACAGCTTCCCGCATTCAGTCCTCCATCCTGCATCTACCCTGGGCTTCTGTATGAATGCTCACCCTGGATTGTTATCAAATCTTGTATATTGGTAAATGCTTCCTCATATTAATACTGCAGTCAGGGGTGCCGCCAGGGATTTTGGGCTCCATGAAAAGATATCACATTGGGCCCCACCACCACAGGCCACGCCAACCCTGCGCAATTGCTGTAACCACACCTCCAGAACCCAACTGACCCATTGAAATAACTCTACCTTTGCAGGCTTGTAACTCTCTTGTAGTCCAATACTTACTGTACAGTATTTATTGACAATGAGCTGTGAAAATATAACACTGTGCAGACATGCATGCAACATTCTGCATTCAGTGGAATTCACTATTTGATGCAAGACTGATACCCTCTTTAAGAAATGTGCTAAAGGCCATTGTGGCGGACTGGGGGGAGGGAGTGGGTAAGGCTAGCGGCTGTGGCCAATTAAGGCTGATTGCAGCCCAGCCTTTTTAACCTGTGTGTGACTGTGTGAGAGAGAGTGTCAGTGTGAGAGGCTGACGGAGTGCGTGCGTGAGCCCGGCAGGCGATCGGGAGGATCGGGTGTCGGACTGTGGAGTGGAGAGGAGAGGAGAGGAGAGACGGGTCCAGCAGCA
>OOFE01042494.1:0-10330 GCA_900323365.1 Monocentris japonica | reverse complement strand
CCAAAGGACCTTCTCCAGAATTCGGCAGCATCAGCTTTGGTGATCCTGAAGTTGTCACCCTGAAACAGGCCATTAGGGAAGATGGCCTTAAGCTCAGCAAGCATGTGGCTGAAGATCAGCGACAGCTTGGTCAGGTTTCGTCTAAGGAAGAGAAGAGAAAAGATGGACACAAATGCAAGTCAATGAGAGGCATTATAAACCGGATAAGGATTTGAAACCCGCCCAAATTCATATCACTTGCAGGAAAGGTTTTAAATCTTCAATCAAAAATTTTCATATTAACACAAATTCTCACTCACGAGGATGGATTGATCACACTGCATCCTACAATTAATACAGTGAGAAGTTACAAGGGGTGGACAAAATAATGAAACTAACTAACTAAATCACGATTACAAAGGCAGCTACACAGGTCATATTAAGTTGAATTGAGTTTCCAAAGCAACATAAGGCAACTAACAGAGGTACGAAAAGGCCAGATAGGGGGATTGGTCATGAAAACAAAATTAATTAATGTGGCAAGGGGAACTGTGTGAAACCATGACACATAACATATAGCAAACACAGACAAACTTCATCAGCAAAGAGGAAGAGTGGTGGTACACCGAGAGGGTTAGGCAAACCAACAGGATGGTTGCAAAACACGACAAAACTACAGACTAAAAGCATTTCCACCAAATTGAACCAAGAACTAGGAAGTCAACAATGAGCCTAAAAAATGGGGATGAACTGAGAACAAAGTGAGTAAAGTGAGAGAAAGACAAACAGCAAGGATATTGCAAATTATCCAAGTAATATAACACTTCTAGGTGTATGTTAGATGATGTGAATGGATGACACAGTTGCTGAGAACCATCTGACGCAAATCAGCTTATTAAGCCTAAACTTGTTCCACTTGGGGCGCATTCATACCAAGCATGTTTGGAGCGGTTTAATCAAATTCTAAAACATTTATCCCTTTAACCTTGTACTCCTCAATAACTGCACTGTGACTGTCTGAACAGGGACTGGATTGAGATTTCTTTTGACCCCCCAACCCTCCATGGGATGACAGGTAACCCTTGTTCACTTGTAACTTGACAGAGTGAACCTAAACAACCCAAATTCAAAAATGTAATGTAATCTTTTCCACTTTGGTTCAGACCAAAGGAAACCAACTGTGGGCGTGATTGCAAACGTGGAGAATAAAAATAAAGAAAACGAGCATTTATTCACATTTTCAGGTGCTTGGCATTTGACATTAAAACTTTGTGAGGTGTTTCCATGGTAACACCTTAGGGTCTTACTAATACCCGGAATGCAGTCAGCCATCCCATAATTAACGTGAGACACTCATGCAATGGAAACTTTGCTAGTCAAAATGACATAACGCCACAACCTGACAATGGGGAAATTTACTAACCCCGAAACAGCAACGAGGCAGCGCATCTGGGAGGAAACGCTTGATAAAAATCAGAGTTTGTCATACAAATAAGTAATGAGGAAGGATGGACTTTAGCTTAGCAATGACTTTCTGAGAAAAAGAGGAAGTGGGTCCGATTACAACAGTTAATCATGCCTTTATCACACTTTTGTGCTTTTACTTCATTTCACATGGTTACAGTTGCCAAGAGTTATTCATTGCGTTTCACTGGAGGGATGGAGATTTTGGCACAGAGGCGTGGGGTCATTTCTTGGAAGCCTAATCTTTAACATGCTGATTTGTTTAAAGAAACCACAGAAAGATTCTAAAGATTCTAACTAGCCAGCATCTCAGAGTGTCTTGAGAAAATAATCTGTTAATATTACGTTGCTACCTTGATGAGACCAAAAAATAATCTATGAATGCACTGAATTCAATTAACATTGAATGTGTAGTAAATATATTGGCAAGGGGTATAGTTTAATATAACTACACACCACAACACTTTCTGTAGCCTTCTATATTCTCATCTATTTTGCTGTTAAGTCACATATCTGCTTCACATATCCTTCTCATAGTTACACACTGCATATATACACTGATACTTCTCATAATGGCTCCACTATTTCAAACTGTATATATTTATATTTCTACAATTTAAGCAATCATCCATACATGTCAGTAATTCATACTCTTTCCCATAAGTCTAGTCTACTTAATGTGTTGGAATTTGTCAGCTTCATGTTTATACAGCCCCAGTAATAAATTATATTTCCATTGTTTTTGCTATTGTTTTTATTGTTTCTATTTCATTTTAACACTATGTTTTCTAATCTGCCGTATGCCGACCGCGTCCGCTGTTACAACAACCCGAATTCCCACAGGGATCAATAAAATGTTATCTTTTCTTATGAGGCCTACCTCGGCTGGGAGTTCTCCTCATACATCCTCTCCTTGGTCTCCTTAAACAGGCTCATGGTCTGCTTGATCTTGTTGGTCAAGTTCTCCATCACCACGCGAAAGTACTCGTTCTCCCCGAGGATCTCCATTTTGCCCTCATATCGGGACAGGATGGTGCGGAGGTGCTGGTAGGTATCCGGCAGCAGGTCCAGTATGTAGGGTGGGCTGTTCTTCAGAGCTACTTTCGGGTTCTGGCATAAACGTACCACCTGGATGGGAAACAGAAGGTTTCAATGATCATGTTTACATGCACACAAAAAGTATGATTGTAAGTTGGTTTCCAAACCCACTGCTCCACCTCTGCTACCAACTCAGTATACCTAAGGATTTTCCATTCATATGCATCTTCTACATCAAATCTGGATTAATTTAGTACTCACTATGTCCTGTGAGATTATCAACTTTCCCCCCAAATCTACTGTAATTTTCTAATCTCGGCCCACCCAATGTACCTGCCTAGAAATTCTTTACCCCTAGTCTTTTCTACCTCATGGACAAAACCAATTGTACCATCTTTGTACCGATGTTCATTCATTCAGTCAACCTTCATTTAAGTCTTGAGGAATCATTAAGGATTGCCCTAATTTACAACATAAGAGAAAGAAAGTAATAGTAATTACAATCAAATTAAAACAATAATAATAACAAACAAATCAGTCAAAACTATTACATACTGACACAGAGTATTTATTGGTCATTGTCCAAAGGTTTTGAGAGAATCAATCTTTAGCACGTTGAAGATTGTTCCATGTGTTTGGAGAAGAAAGGCTAAATGCCAACTCGACAAGTTCAGAACAAACTTGGGGGACTTGAAGCATGAGCCAGTCATATGAGTGCGTTTGGTAGTGCCAAACGGTCCAATCCAGCATAGTTATGATATAGGGAGGTAATTTTCCAACAAGTGCTTTGTAGATAAACAAATAGCAATGCTTATCACGTCTCTCGGACAGTGAAGACCAACCAACCTTATCATAAAGGATGCAGAGTTGAATAGCATACCTATCACCAGTAATAAATCTGAGGGTGGAATGATATATTGAGTATAAGGGCTTAAGAGTGAAGCAGCAGCTTGTCTATAAATTATCGTAATCCAGGACTGACAGGATAACTGCTTCAATGATTCTCTTCCTACTGATCATTGGAAAGCTTGCTTTGTTTCTGTACAAGAAGCCAATCTTTTGCCGACAACATTTACTAAGAACATAGTCTATATGGTATTTAAATGTGAATCTCTCATCAAGCCAGATGTCAAGATATTTATATTCTGTACCCTCTCAATGCTAGATCCATTTACTGTAGATAAATGCAGATTATTGTAATCAGCAGAGTCAGCAAAACAGTACAGAATAGTATCATCCACATAAAGGTGAATGTAACGGCCAGTAAGAGATCAATATCATTAATATAAATGGTGAACAGTACAGGACCTAGAATTGATCCCTGTGGAACACAGTTTTGTTACTGGTAAAAAGTCAGACTGGACATTCACCAATTTCACACACTGAAGCCTCTCAGAGAGATAGTTCTGAAACCATCTACAGGCAATTGAATCAAAACCAAAACCACAGTCTCTCTAAAAGTAGTGAATGATCTGTATCAAATGCCTTTGACAGATCAACAAAAAGAGCAGCACAATGTTTCTTTTTGTCCAAAGCAGATACAATATCATTCAATGTAACAGCAGAGATGGTGCTATGCATAGCTCTGAAACCAGACTGATGAGGGCTCAACATAGAATACCTTGACAGGAATGATTTGAGTTGATTATTCACAGGACAGGACGGTTTGGAGATCGGTTGATAGTTATTGAAATCACATCTATCTCGTCCCTTATGCAATAAGAGTTACATGAGCTCTAGGCACTATGCCAGTCGAAATAGAAAGATTGAGAATATGGGTTATTTTCTCAGAGATAAAACAAATAAATGGGGTGGAAAAAAAGGATCCAATGTATCCTCTCTTGTTGATTTATTGACATCAATGGTTTGTAATGCATCAAGAACAACATTAGAAAAGACAGTCTGTATGGTAAATTGAGAGGAGTGGCTTATAGGGTGCACACGATCATCATCATTATTATTATTAATAAGAGGGGGCCCTGTGTATTCATTTTCAAATAGATAACCAGCAGCAGTAAAGTGTTTCTTAAAAGCTAGGCAAATCTCTTTCTGGTCAGATAATAAACAGCCAGTAAATTTGACATGTGTGGCTATAGAAATAGTGGATTTGTTTTTAATTGTTTTATTATTTAATTTTATTTTTGCGGGGTTCAAGCAGGAGCTAGAGATTAAATCTAAGTAATAATTAGATTTTTCTTTCCTCACAGAGGATGTGCATTTCTTTCTAAGTTGTCTAAATGCACACCAATGTGATGGGTCCCCAGTGTGTCTAGCTAGGGCCCAAGCTTTGTTCCATGATTTGAACAAGGCTGATAATTCTGTCGGCTGATTTCTATCCGCTTGCTGCGGCTAGACACATCAGTACTTGCTCATGTCGCCAGGTGCATTTTGCATCCTGACAAAATATGTCCAAGAGTAGTTACAGTTCTTCAGAGCTATGTTTGGGTTCTGGGATAAACCTACCACCTGGATGGGAAACGGAAGGTTTCAATGACGCTGCTGCCAATACATGCTTGATCGGAGTACAGGCAACAGCGTACTTACTTAAGTAGAACCTGCCAGAAATAGCAACACAGTCAAATATGCCGCTGCATGCAAATATGAGTATACTCTCTGCAGCTTCAAAATATAAGGGACAAAACCTCAGAGGACAACAGGAACAGCTGCAGTGAAAGAGCAACAACGACAGCTGAGAAAATATGAGAATTTAGGAGCTGTTTCACCGGTCATAAAAGGTGCAGATATCCGCTAACAAGCTCAGCAAGCCAAACCTCCAAACCATTCCTTGTGAAGATTCAACCAGAAACTGTTAGCACAGAGATGGAAATAAATGTGATGAACTGAAAAAGGAAATGGTGGCTTTTCCACAAAGCCACACAGCCAATTATGTAATACTCTCCCAGCAATGGGAGAATGAATGAAGTATACAATTACAATGAAATTTGTGATCTAAATAAATGTTCTGTCAGCAACAATAAACACTTCTAACACAGGAAAACAATGACAAATACAATTTCTGAGCTATTTCATTTGTTTTTGATTGGATAGAATAAAATGAAATACAATGAATAAATGAATTCAAATAATGGATTGACTCCAGTTTCCTCTACCATCAAGTGCCGTCTGTGACACTATAGATACCAGCTCAGCAAGCAAAACAAAATGGCTGTGGTCTAACATGGAAAAACATTTCCGTCTTCATAGAAAATGAATGGACTTCCGGCAACTGGTTTATCAAGTTGCTTGTGATATGAACACAGGAAGCTCTGTTCAAGTTCAGTGAAGAAGTAATTGAAGAGAGATGTGCGTTTATAAAAGTGTGCTTTGGTCAACATTACTAGTGATTTAAAGGTGAATCTTACTCAATAGAAGAATTCATATGTTATGCACAGGGATGTAGTGGAGAAAACTCAATTTAATCCACTTTTTTATTTCGAGAATAGTTTGCCACCATTTTAGCCTGATCTAAATCTATATGATGTTATATGAGGATGGGGTTTAAAGCTGGAAAAAAGCATAAATTAAAACATTTCTGAAAATATAATTGATTTTTGTTTCTAATGGTGGTTATTTGCCATATGATGACCAATAACGAAGTCATAGTTTACCTTTCCTTCTCAATAGAAGATAATTTTTTCAGGCATTATAGCGAATTCTGCCCCCGGTGCCAACTGTTCTCAGGAATTTTGTGAGTCAACTGAAGTGTCCCCAGTAACTGTTAATCTTTTCTTTGCCAGCTCCGCTGACTGGCTCCCATTGCTGCTTCAGATGTAGTTATCCTTCATACCCTGCTTCAAGCGCCGCCCATGAATGCCTACTTCACCTAGTAGTCTTAGTCTTTTCTACCTCATGGACAAAACCAATTGTACCATACCATTGCTGACTGTGAGCTGATGATTTAATTTCTAACTGCTTTACTGAACCTAGAAGGGCTTTACGGTCGGAGACCACGAAAGACCCCACTGCTGAAAGAGAAACACAAGACCTGATTGATCTTTACCAAGACCCACCTGGAAAAACCTAAAGCCTTCTGGGAAAATGTTCTGTGGACCGATGAAACCAAATTAGAGCTCTTTGGCAATGCAGATCAGCGCTTTGTTTACAGACGATGAAATGAAACACCCTGCCTACAATCAAATACAGTGGAGGCTCCATAATGCTGTGAGGCTGCTTTGCTGCCTCGGGTACTGGATGTCTTGAATGTATTAAGGGCATCATGAAATCAGAAGATTACCAAGGCAATTTGGAGCAAAAGGTGTCAGAAAACTGGGTGTCAATCAAAGGTCATAGGTCCTCCAGCAGGACAATGACCCAAACCATACATCTAAAAGCACCCAGGAATGGTTCAAGAGAAAACATTGGACTGTCCTGGGGTGGCCAGCAATGAGTTCTGATATCAATCCCTCTGAGAACCAACGGGGATACCTGAAATGTGCAGTTGGTCAAAGGAATCCTTAGAACATTGAAGAATGGGAGCGGGTTGAAGTTGAAGAGTGGGAAAAACTGCCAGCAGAAAGGTGCAGGAAGCTTATTGATGGTTACAAGAAACATTCGGAAGCAGTCATTATTGCCAAAGGCTGTGCAACTAAGTATTAGAAAAGGGCGCCAATAATCAAGGCCACAGACGCTTTTCAATTCTGAAGCAATAAAATATATTTTTTTATATTTGTATTCTTTGTGTTTGATCATGTGCTGTTAAATAAAGCAGATGAACGTGTGAAGACAATTTCAAATTGTTTCAGAAGATATAGAAATGCAAGGGTGCCAATAATCTTGTCTAGAACCGTATGCCTGAACATTAAGGACAGGACCTCCACTGACTGTGATTTTAGAGAAATGGGAGCACAACACAGTTTGCTTATTCCAGCTCATGTATTTGCTCCACAAGCATCTTTCCTTCCCTGTCAGAGTTGCCTTACTTCATGGAGGTTGCCCTAAACCTAGTCCTAATCCTCCCTGCTTTTGTTGCACCAGCCCTAGAATATCCCTCTGCCTGAGCACTGATTGTGCCTGCTGAACTGCTTCTCTTGGGTTCCATTTTCGCCCCACTAATACAGCAGGGTTTCTCGCCGCGCTTTATAGGCAAGGCAGGCAGCCTGAGCAAAAAATGTTGGCCGCCTTGGCTGAGAAATTCCATCAAAATCAATATTTCATTGTGTTCACTGGGAGCAAACTGTCAACTGAGTTACAGAGTGAATACAGCAGTTATCCACGACATCTCCAAGTCAAAAAGCACCACTGCAAGTAGAGGTAACTTAATTCACATTGTTTCATGATTATCATTTTAACTTTAACGCAAGTATATCCGACTACATAAGCAATAATCTTACATGAGTCTTGTTAATTTAAAGTAAATATAACTACTTAAACTGCATTTACTTTCACTGCATCACTTTTGGGCTGCATTTACTTTAGCCAACCTTACCCTATATAACGTGGATATACGAAACATTTATCTAAATGCACATTTACCTTCCATTATAAGCAAAAATGGCTGTTAAAAAGCAGCCCAAAATAACAAAACAAACTCCACAGCCCCCAGCTTCCACTCCATACACAAACGTGACCAAATCCCTGCCTCAAGCTCCAACTGTAGCTGCCCCAAGCTCAACAGGTGAACACGGGTCATCGGGATGGAATCCCAAGTGGCTCACTGACCCTCAGCTTTGCGGCTCACTTTTAATCTTGTATACAGTTATTGGTCAATTAAAAAAAATTGAGACCTCAAGAACGACTGACAGCTGTGTTATTGAAAAATCTACATTAAGTCAAGTTACATTAGAGTGTGCTGGAGACAGAACACCTCATAATTACTAGTCCTGGCTTCATACAATGGAAACAACTTGTTTCTCAATTGTACTTAACTGTTTATTGTTTCATATAGGCTAGTGGCATAGATCTGTAATTCATATATTATCTTGACTTTACTGCAACCAACTGTTGTCATGTGAGCAGGGACGGATACAGGCATATTACCAGGACAGTGGGAACGCAGCTACGGCAAGCATCCAACCTTAAACAGGATTCATATGTTAATCTAATGCCAAAGATATCCTTGATAGCAGTGGTTCTCAAAGTGGGGTCCAGGGACACCCATGGGTCCTTGAGGAGGTTCTATAGGCCCATGAGGGGGTTTATTCACTAGAAGTTCTCCCAATTAGCCTAGAGCATGTAATCATAAATTTCACTCTCATGGACATGGACAGTGAAGACATATCTACAATTCAACATTAAATGAATGAAAGAAATCCTTCCAGATGGGCCCCTGAGACTAAATGTAATCAAATGGGGTCCGTGGACTAATGTGTGACTATTTCCATGACATGAAAATATTTGACAAGCCCTGCTCTCTCTCTCTCTCTCTCTCTATATATATATATATATATATGTTTATTATCATCTATACTGGTGTAAATTAATTGAGTACAGTTATAATAGTTATAATAAAATGATCAACTCCCTTGATAATGAGCAGGAGACAGAGTCAATACCAGGAAACATTTATTTGCTACTTGAGAACGACTTGCAATAAAACAAAACTGCGTGTAAATGTTTCGTCAAACATTTTCTTGATGTTTTTTAAAATGTTAGCCAAAGTACAGCGTCGTGCTTTACCTTATCCATGAGTTTCCAGCATTTCTCCACCATTTTCTTATCCACCACGGCAGGTTGGTGAGGCTGGAGAGGCTGCTGATGGGGCTGAAAGGCGTCCTTCATCAAGCCGATCAGACCGGCGCCCCTCCTCGGATTTCCTGCCATGCTTCAGTCGCCGACCGGGGGTCAGCCCCGGGGCTGGGGGGGGGGACGACAACCAGGGATAATTCCGGGCACGTATTTCAACAAGAACAACCGCCGTGTTTGTGCTCTCTATTTATTTCTAGTGACAAATTATCGTGCAAACCTTGAGCCAAACAGCAGAACAAAAAGGCTTGTGTGTGCACTGTACCCGATGCAGCTAACGCTAGCTAACAAGCTAAATTTAAAAAGCCTCTCTCGTTTTCATTGCGTCGGAAAATACAAGCCTTTGCCATTGCCGTTATGTTGTTCTTGTCTCTGCTGTCAGCTAGCTATCTCTTTCTGTCGTCATGAAACCGGAACTCAAACGAAATAAACACGGCTTGTAATAAACTGTGGGTGTTAATAAACTAAACCAAGCGATCAACACAGGCTGTATAGCTGTTTCTACACTAGTGTCAAGCGAGCTAGACTAAAACGGATTTCCGGCCACGCCTTCAAAATAAAACTCCGATGAACTTGTTGCATTTTTTTGCATAATATCGAGTACCAAACTGAAAACAATGCATTTAAGGAGGAATCTGCAGTAAATTAAAATAAAGTTGTTCAGGCAAAATTCCGTTTTCAAGGCAAAAATTAATTACCATATATATATACATATATACACTCACCGGCCACTTTATTAGGTACACCCGTTCAATTGCTTGTTAACACAAATAGCTCATCAGCCAATCACATGGCCGCAACTCAATGCATTTAGGCATGTAGACGTGGTCAAGACAACTTGCTGAAGTTCAAACCGAGCATCAGAATGGGGAAGAAAGGGGATTTAAGTGACTTTGAACGTGGTATGGTTGTTGGTGCCAGACGGGCTGGTCTGAGTATTTCAGAAACTGCTGATCTACTGGGATTTTCACACACAACCATCTCTAGGGTTTACAGAGAATGGTCCGAAAAAGAGAAAATATCCAGTGAGCGGCAGTTGTGTGGACGAAAATGCTTTGTTGATGTCAGAGGTCAGAGGAGAATGGGCAGACTGGTTCGAGATGATAGAAAGGCAACAGTAACTCAAATAACCACTCGTTACAACCAAGGTATGCAGAATACCATCTCT
>OOFE01042479.1:11282-25765 GCA_900323365.1 Monocentris japonica | reverse complement strand
GAGAAAACTTATCAGGGA
Organism: Monocentris japonica; assembly: GCA_900323365.1. Classification (NCBI taxonomy): domain Eukaryota; kingdom Metazoa; phylum Chordata; class Actinopteri; order Trachichthyiformes; family Monocentridae; genus Monocentris; species Monocentris japonica. Next base: position 25,747 of record OOFE01042479.1, on the reverse strand, counting down.
GGCTACCAAGAGGCCTACGGCAACATTAAAAGAGTTGCAGGAATTTCTGGCAGGAACTGGTCACTCCCTGCATGTGACAACAATCTCCCGTATATTGCACGTCTGGGCTATGGGGTAGGGTGGCGAGATGGAAACCATTTCTCACAAAAAAGAACATCCAAACCCGTCTAAATTTTGCAACAAAATACATTCAGTCACCCCAAACCATGTGGGAAAATGTCTTCTGGTCTGATGAGACCAAGGTTGAACTTTTTGGCCTTAATTCTAAAAGATATGTTTGGTGCAAATGCAACACAGCTCATCAACCAAAGAACACCCTACCTACTGTGAAGCATGGTGGTGGCAGCATTATGCTTTGGGGCTGCTTCTCTTTAGCTGGGACAGGGGCTCCAGTCAGGATAGAGGGGACAATGAACAGCTCCAAATATCAAGATATTTTGGCACAAAACCTGCTGGTGTCTGTCAGAAAGCTGAAGATGAAGAGGAATTTCACCTTCCAACATGATAACGATCCAAAGCACATGTCCATGTCAACCAAGGAATGGCTTCAGAAAAGGAAGATCAAAGTCTTGGAATGGCCCAGTCAGAGCCCAGACCTCAATCCCATTGAAAACCTGTGGATTGACCTAAAGAGGGCTGTGCACAGGAGATCCCCTTGCAATTTGATGGAACTTGAACTTTTTTGCATGGAAGAGAGGGATAAAATTGCAAAGTCCAGGTGTACAAAGTTGATAGAGACTTATTCAATAAGACTTAGAGCTGTAATAAAAGCAAAAGGTGTTTCCACAAAGTATTAGTTGAGGGGTGTGCACACTTATGCAACCAGGGTATTGTGGGTTTTTTTATTTTCATTTTTTTCCTAAAATTATCTATTTGTTTTTCCACTTGAATTTTGTTGGTTGCAAGGTCACATTAAAGGTGGAAAAAGGTCAGACTTGATTTATCTTGATTCCAGGCTTTACATCCCACAAACCTGCAATTTCAATAAGGATGTGTAGCCTTTTTATATCCACTGTATATAATAACCATAAGTATACATAATTACAAACATAACTTATTGATAGATGTACAGGCTCTGTGTTCATGTATAGGTGTACATAACTATTATAGTTGAAATAAGATGGACGCTTTATGAAATGACTAAAGTCAACTAATTACACAAAACACAAGCTTGACAGTCGAATGGATTACGTAACACCTACTAGTAGGACCAGTCTACTTTAACAACAGTCTACATCAAAGTGTGTGCTTTTTTTTTGGTTTTAGTTATTTTTTATTATATAACTTAGTTCAATATGTACATGTATAGTTAGGTGTGTGTACGTACATGTAGGTACAGGTGTGTGTACGTGAGTAGGGATGGGTATGCACGTTACCTTGTAATTATGATTATTGTTCGTACCCCTTGTTGTGATGGGTAGCAAAATTGCAAAAACCCCCAAAAAAAAACAAACAGTGAGTGTCTAACTAAATGAAATGTACCCATAACAGTGGGATATGCAAAGACACAATAAAGTATATAAATTTATTTTTTTTTTTTTGAAAAAGCAGGGCACAAGCTGAGGCGACTGAAGTCAGTTCATGAAACACCTCCACGCCCTCAATGACAATGCCAATGTCTGAATGACAAACACTGCAATGGTGAGCTGCTGTTTGCTGGTGCATCTGTCCTTGAAGTCCTTAATGCTGGGTTCTTGGTTTACCACCCCCTGTCGTCTGAAGGCAAACGTGCAAGCCATTTGGTCTGCGATGACCCTTTCGTTGTTCCTTTTCCCAATCTCCGTCAAAAGTTCAGGTCCCTCTTTTTCAAGGCTTTCCAGAGTCTTACCAGTAGGGAAAGATGGATAAAAGTTAGCTTCAGCTCGTTTTGGCCTCTTCACTTTTTTAGTAGGGAAGGTATCTGTAGTAGCTTTGGATTTCAGGGAGTTTACTGACAGCTCTGGGCAGAGCTGAGTCCTGTAGTTCCCCCATTTTGTACTTCAGTCGTTTCCAACCATAGAAGCCATTTGAATGAGTCAGGTTAAAACATGGGTGCTTTTTGATTAAGGCCTCTGCAACTGTGCAGAAATGTGCATCCTCTGGGTAGGCCTTGTATTGATAAATTTCCTCCAATAGTCTATTCAGGATATCAGACTTCATTCTGGAGCTGACAGTCAACATTTTGTGGCTCAAAAAGTCAAAGTCCTCTGGCCACTGTTGTTTTCAAGATGACAGTGGTCTCAGCGGCATTGATCAAAGGTGGAATTGTTTGCTGGTGGATCATCTTGCGTGTCCCCAAATCCTGAAGTTCAGTGGTAGAATTCAGATTGAAGAAGTAGTTGCCAAAATCGTGGTCCATGTATTGCAGTCTAATGTTGCCTTTTAACCCAAAGGTAGTCTTTATCTTGCTGAGAAGGTTATCTAGTGACTCTGCAATGCCATTTGGAAGTGTCAGTTTTTCAATGTTGCTCTCCCCCAAAACCACCTTCAGTCTTGCAGGTGTCAAACAAGCCATGACAGTCTGAGAAGAGAGCACAAGCACAGTTAGTAAGGTTCAACATGTGAGGCAAATCCCCTCTAGGAGTACCACTGACTAATTTTGCCAATTAGGCTTTCACCAATAACGAACCATTTATAGCTATTTTTAAAAAAAAAAAAAAAAAAAGTGTACACAAAAACAAAATGTATAGGTGTTTTGCAGGTTGGGGTAACAACTATGACCACAAAAAGCCCACACACTGTTGCAATGTTCTCAGAATGTATGTCCAGTTATTTACCTACTGTACATATTTCTAGGCCAAATCATGAAGACCACCTTTGATTGAAACACCATTCTGGCTTATGGTATGAAATATATGTTTTGAGAACACAATAGTGTGAGTCTGGCTTTTGTTTTCCTGCTTAATAAAAGAACTTATCACATTCACAGGACTCACCCTTTAAACATGGATTTTCTCAATGTGACAAAACGCATCCCTCCAATTTTGTAGTCTGCCAGTGGGTATGTATCATGTAGTTCTTGTGGCTCAATAAGTTCCACTTCCTTGCTTGGCGATGTTTTGAGATCATAAGCTCTATAGTGTTCAGTATACCATCCACTGAGCTTCTTCACAATGAAGACTAACTTGTCTTGCAGTATCACCATTTGGATGATTTCACTAAACTCTGGCAGTCCTCCCAGTGAGCTGTGGATCAAGATCATCCCACACTTGTAATTTAGTCCACTATATATGTTACACTGTGTCCATATTTGAAGACTTCTGTCTCAGAGCATTTGAGATTTCCTTGTTAAGAACATCGATGTGAACAGTGGACACATTTGTCATTTCCAATGGAGGTCTGGTAAAGCTACATGCATGCAAATGATGTGCAATCTGATACTGATGTCTCTCTGAAAGGGAAAAAAGCACATTTTTGAAGCACCTGATATTCCTCTCAACTCTAACAAAAAAAAGCTATGCTTTGCTTCAAAACGCATCATCCATAGGGCAACTAGTGGATGAAATATGGATAATGCTCCGAGAAATGGTGTTTTGCTTTAAGGTCACAGTCTGGGAAAACCTCTTGAAATCTAATTCTGTACTCAGAGATCTTAAAATCAAGAAATGCAGTGGAGTCCTCAGTATGAACAGGACTAATAGCAAGATCAACTATGTCCTTGAAGTCTGTTAAGATCTGCCAAGCTGGCTCCTCACAGGAAACTCTTCGCCCAATCAACAACAGCAAAAATCTGATTAGACTCCAGTTCTCATGTGCATTTCCCCAACAGTTTGATGAATACACTGAGGCAAAGTGCAAGTTCAAAAAGAACAAGTCCTTCAAAAAGATCATGCACGATATCTGGAGGAAATCCAGTGGTTACGTCAAAATATGAAATGTGCTTTGACAAAATACAATTTGATTTCACACAATAATTGGGCAATTCATTTTCCACAAGGATTCTTAAACAATCTGCATGAATGTCTTTGGTTCTCTAAGTAAAGACTCCACTTCTAAAATCTACAGACATATGACCCTGAGAAATTTTTAACAAATCCAGCAATACTGGGTGCACCAAGGTTGTCAGCGACCACACACTGAACTGTGCCTTGTACTGTTCTGCCCAACTTTGCCACAAATATCCGACTCCAAAATTACAAGATCATTAATTACAGATTCTAACACTTTCTCATACCCACAGCACATCAGATTATTACTTTTGATTAAAGCAGCCACATAGATGGAGGACATAGCAGAGTTACAGCCTGGTGGCAAATTACCCAGAATCCAATACAAACCACAAATTTTATGCTTCCTCTTGGATGTACCAAGGGGATTACATATTTCAAATTCATCAATGTATAATAAAGAAATGCTTTCCTGCTTAGACAACAGTACATTTTCTTTGAAGAAGGCTCCATCAAAGAATGATTTGTATATGTGCACACAAGTTCTCTGTGGCTGTTAATCTACAGCAATGGTCCTCAAATGCAGGCCTCTGGGTCCAGAGTACTGCTGGTTTTCTATTCTGCCAGGTAGTTTCCATTCTAGCTGTCTAATCAGGGATTGATTAAGACCTGGGATGCCAGGTGAATGCAATTAACTTCCTGGTAGGAGAGTAAGCCAGCAGCATTCTGGATCCGGAGGCCCAGATTTGAGGAACTCTGCCCTAAGGTGCTTGCAAGTGTTTGCAACCATTAGATGTGGAAACAAATCTTTTATAGTCTCAGAATGCTGTCAGTCCTTGTATCAAAAGGTCAGACAATATATTTCTGAGAAGACTCTTCAATAGTTAGACTGTAACTGTTTTCTTTTTCTTCTCCACTCTTTTACCATTACTGTACAAGTGTTCTCTTGTCCGCTGTCTCCCAGGCAATATCAGAAGAAGATACATGGTACATAAGGGCCATGATAGGTGTAAGTTTGAATGTCTCTAGTGCATTAGGCCCAATTACTTTCTCAAATGCAAAATTTTCATATAGATTTCCAGCCTAAATTGCTAGTACCACAGCATATTGTTCCAGGTATCTACCATCAAAACTGAGTCGTCATGAATTGATGTGTTTAATTAGCAAGTCTTCTTAAATGCATTGCACGTTTGACATATCTTGATAACTAGGTAGAGCGGCCAGTATTTAGGAGTGTTCCCATAATATGAAGTACATGAGCTACACTTTAATGGTGGGCTGATTTTGTGGGTGAAGGTCGGGGCGAAGCACTGGAGACCATTGCTGTGGTGGGGGGATGGAGCCGTTTTGAGCGCTGAAAAACCTTTGAGCTGAGATAGAAATGACAGAGGGATGGAGGGCTACAATCGCAGGATATTGATTTTTCCCTCAGGTTCCAGAGAAAAGGTGCTTGTCATCATGTCCGTTGAATAGAGCCCTTTGTAGTGCATTCTACATGCCTGCTCTGACAATGAAGATACCACAAAGCTCTAAGTGTTTTTCTTCTCCAATCAGATGCCTTTTGTCAATAATGCAATCCCTAACTGATTTGAAAAAAAGGCAACAATGTGATTGCGTCTAGGGGCAATATGTGACCATGCCAAAATAGTCTTTCCATGCAGTTTCAACTGGTGGCCAAATAAAACGTACATTTCTAAATATGTGGATCCTTATAATCAATCTGAATCTGAGAACAAGGCTTTGGATAACTGGTCCCTCAAGGTATTTCGCCAAACATCTGGGGGTTTGAGAAACTCCCCTCATTGAGAAGTCTGTCTGCTTAAGACAGTGGAACAGATAAAGAGTTGTCTGTGAAAATGGACACAGAGGAGCAATGTGCTAACTGTTGTCATCTGCTATGGTGCTCTTTGCACAGAGGCGTCATGCATGGGGTCAACAGCTGGTAAATGTTTAGCAGGCCAAAACCCAACTGAGCGCCATTGGCTGGCAGATGCTCCAGAAGAAACAGTAAGTTCACACCTCGTAAAGAGAGGAGGCAGATGTTTGCATATTAATAGAGATGGGATATGGAGGGTGTCATGCTGGGAGGCATTACAGCTGCTCCGTTACAGTTACAGTATATGCCACAGATGTACATACTCTCATTTCATCTTAGAATCAGTTTGATCTGGATGGCTATACGTGCCATATGTTGGTGCAAATGTAAAGGATCGTGATATCAGTTTGGATAGACAGGTGGAATGACAGTACACATCAGGTCCCCATGTTAATAGTGTAACTCTAACAATAAGGAGGAATGGTCATGTATATCTATATTAAATCAACCTCCTGAAAGTGTTTTGAGGCTCTTGCACAAGGCCTATTGTTGGAAATGTTCTCTGAATGTCACGTCTCTGCAAAATGACAATGAGGAATTGTCCGTCTTAGAGGTGGACACAGAACAATGGTCCATGGAGGTGTTTCTGAATGCAACACACTATATCAGACAACAATCTCTATTGATTTGTTCATTCAACAGCCTCACCAGGCCATAAATCTCACTCCACAGACATAGCAACCACTAGGGCAATCTGTTACTAGAGACTGAGCGTGATTGTTTAAAAAAGAAAGCGATATGCACTGTAATGTGATTCACTGAGATTTTGAATAGTGACTTTAAAGAGTAATAACAGAATGCAGTGGTAATTTGAATTGCAATCAAGATCAACGAATGCTACTGTTTGGAATAAAATCAGTCCGATATCAGACTTTTGATTTCTTGCTGCCTTGATGCAAATTGTCACATATACACTATACGGCCAAACGTCAGTGGACACCTCTACTAATTATTGAGTTCAGGTGTTTCAGCCACACCCGTAGCTAACAGGTGCATAAAATCCAGCACATAGCCATGAAATCTCCATAGACAAACATTTAGAATGGGTCGTAAAGAGCTCAGTGACTTTAAACGTGGCACTGTCATAGGATGCCACCTTTGCCACAAGTCAGTTTGTGAAATTTCTGCCCTACTAGATGTGCCCCGGTCAACTATAAGTGTTATTATTGTGAAGTGGAAGCGCCTAGGAGCAACAACAGCTCAGCCATGAAGTGGTAGACCACGCAATCTCACAGAGCGAGGCCAATGAGTGCTGAAGCGCATAGCGCGTAAATATCGGCAATCATCTGTTGCAGCACTCACTACAGAGTTCCCAACTGCCTTTGGAAGCAACATCAGCACAAGAACTGTGCGTCAGGAGCTTCATGAAATGGGTTTCCATGGCCAAGCAGCTGCACGCAAGCCTCACATCACCATGCGCAATGCCAAGCGTCGATTGGAGTTGTGTAAAGACATGGTTAGACGAGTTTGGTGAGGAGGAACTCGATTGGTCTGCACAGAGCCCTGACCTCAACCCCATTGAACACCTTTAAGAGGAATTAGAATGCCAACTGCGAGCCAGGCCTTCTCGTCCAACATCACTGCCTGACATCACGAATGCTCTTTTGGCTGAATGGGCACAAATTCCCACAGACACACTCCAAAAACTTGTGGAAAGCCTTCCCAGAAGAATGGCGGCTGTTATAGCTGCAAAGGGGGGTCCAACTCCATATTAATGCCCATGGTTTTAGAAGGGGATGTCCAGCAAGCTCATATAGGTGTGATGGTCAGGTGTCCACTGACTTTTGGCCATATAGTGTAGCATGGAGGAAGGCTGAAAGCAAAATTAGATATTGTCCAAAAAGTGGCTTGAAAGATAGTGCCAGGGGTGGTCCGTACTGTTCTTCTTCTGGCTGGCCCCCTACTGTGGACATTCTCATCACAGACATCCCACAGAGATGGCATTTCCACACAGCAAACATGGACTGATGAGAGTGGGCCCACCCAGTGCTAGGAGTTGAAGGCATAAGAAGTCTGAGGTTACAGACTAATAGCCATGCTTCTTCTCCTCTAGTCAATTGTCCAACAACAAGATTAGAGGAGATGAGATATTAATGTTATGACTGGCTATGTTTGAATGTTTCCAATGCATTAAGCCTAATGGCTTTATTTCAAATGCAAGATTTGCATACAAATTACCAGCCTGAATTGGAAGTCACACAGCATGTGGTCTAGTGATGGCCCCATGATTGCTGGTGCGATGTAGAGAGCAAGAATCACAAATCAAAGGAAACTTCAAATGAGATAAAGGAGAGAGAAAAAGAGAAAAAAAATCAACAGAAATAAACATAGTTAGACCTGACCCCAGGGGTGCTTTGCTGCAGTCTATATTTCCTGAAAATAGTGGAGAATGATGAGGGACCTGTCATACTGCCAGGCTGGGGAAGGTAATGCAGTGTGTATGTAATCTCTGATTAAACATCATTGCTGGTAGTCCAGGCACGCTCACTGTGCCAGAGCTACTGTTTCACACTCCGCTCACTTCGGCTCGGGAAAAAAGCCTGTTTCATTCAACACATTTTTGCAGGGGAGCAGGCAGGGCCTGCAGGGTCGGAGCTTCGCTGGGGGGAGGGGAGGCAGCTGGATTGCTGCCCCCCCCACCCACACACCAGCAGCACCACCCCTCTTTTCCAGTGGGAAAGAAAGAGAAAGGGATCAAGAAAAGACCCCCTCTTTTTTTCAGAGCAGTGAAGGAGAAAGCGTGAGAACAGTCACAGCAGGGCTTGAGGAACATTGTATCTGTCTGTAGGATGAAAAGCCTGGCAACAGAATGAGAGAATGAGAGGCCTTTTACAAGAGCCAACTCAATGAGAGAGGGGGCGGGACCAAGTGAAAGAGTTCACTACTTTCCACTAAATTAGATTAAGGTGAGTATTGATTGGGTAGTAAATGCCAGCACACTGCAGCACCATTGTCGACAGAAGCAGTTTCAGCATTTCTTCAAGATAATCAAAGTGGTAATGAAACTATAATTGTGCATTTACACTAAATGATATGGTCCTTTATCACTAAAACAAAAGTAGACAGCAAATGGTCAAAATGGAAGTTGTGTTACCATGCAGCAAACTCTCAAGGGTATTCAATTTGAAGTCATTCCCCAAGTTCTGAAAGGTACAAGCCACTCCACACAACACTCTCAGATAAGGCCGAGAGATGACGTTAACCAAGCCACTGTCTCAGCAACCTAATAGATATGTCACTGATAATGGCAACCCACTGCATGCAAGTTCATGATGCCAGAACTCGAGGCAAGACTTATTTTTTGCATCCTCATGGCAAGAACTCTAGGACTCTCGATTAAGCTCTGCTTAAGCCGACTGGCTTCAAAAACAGATGCTTGTGAAGGATAAGGCAACACAGTGGGAGAGAAGGCAGCTAAGCCTTGGTTGGATGTTGAATCAACAGAAAAAAATGTTGCAGCTTAACAGTATACAGTATCTGCTGGATGGGACTTGACAGAAAACTGGCACCCCACCCACCCTGGCCTGTATCAGAAAGGCTACTTGGGGGCTCACCGGCCATTCTTCATATAGATATTGGGTCCTATCCTCTGTGAATGAGACAAAAGCCCAAAACTCTTGACAATATTTAACGTAAAATGGTCTACTGAAACCATGTGAAGCACTTTAATTAAAGATTTGCTATTCTACCATTTACTCAATTAAAGTACTTCACTTAAAGTAATAATCTGTGACATTTTCACATAAATAAATGTCCATTTTGCTGCTCTCTATTGCCAATTGATATAACATAATAGTGATTGAACCTATACCTGGTTTGTGAAAGCTTTTACTTTTGCTGTCCTAAACACCCGGTGTCAGGTAGGTCTTTCCACGGGAAAAATCCTCTGGCGCACAGGAAGTGATGCGTTTTACGTTTCTGGCAGCAGAAACAGCGGTTTGTTTGGAATAAATAGAAGAAGAACTGGGTCTTTAGCATGAGCAGTGATAGCCACCATGGTTTAACAAAACAAAAGAGCGATACCTACAGAAACTGAAACTTCATCAGCAGAAAAATCCAAGGAAACAACACTGGTGACACTGTTTGAAGTGAACAAATCATGGTATTGTGGATTACACATTTGTTATCAAGGGAACTTGATGAACCAATAAAAATCACACGTCGATGGACTTTTCAGTGGAGCACAAGCCCCTGTGCTCATTTGTGTCGCCAGCGGAGTAGTGAGAGTAAGACAATCTGTGCAGATCATGTGAAAATCTATGGATCATATGACAGATGTAACAGGGCAGATCAATAGAAGTCCTCATGCTTTCACTTTAAGTGCGTCATTTATTATTCAGCAACTTTATATGTGCACATTGTATTGGATAACCAATGAGTGGGATCGATGTCCTCGTTGTGGACGCCTCCTCGTAAAGTCTGCTGTAATGAAAATGTCTAACTCAATACTGTGAATGTGAATATTGTCCATTTTCGCCATATCATCAAGTATGACATCATTGTTTTCCTTGCATGAGTGGACTGTGTATCATGGCCTCGTACCTCAGTCATTGTAAGCATTTGCATTTTATGTTTTTGTACTCTTTAGTAATCAGTATCTCGGGGATCTGCTTAATGGTCTGAGACAGTGTAGTCAACAGATCCCATGATAAACAGCCTATTTCTGTCCAGTCTCTAGATTATGTTTTCAGGGAGCAGTGCATCAGCATTCAATGATATGTTATTTCTGCCTGTGTGGAATTGCATTGGAGACTGTGAGCATTTAATAAGAACTCGATAGAAATTGATGCTGGTCACAGCGCCGAAGGCAGAGCTGCTAAATCTCAGCTAAAGCGTATTCAAATCCCTCGCTTGCCTGTCTCCCCATCATGAAAACCATCATGAAAACATCATTATGTCTAGTCATTGAATTTTATGATTACGAATAACAACTTGCCAGATAGGAAAATAAAACAACGGACAGCAAAGCCAATTACCGTAGCCAGTCACCTAGTTTTGTTTGCCTTAATTTATAGCCTGGCCAGTCTGATGGCTTGCCGGTGACTGTATACCATGAAAGGCCATCAGTTGATTTATGCTATCATCTTTGTTGTGAAATTACAAAGCTCTAGGCTATTGGGATGTATTCATATCTCTGACCAGCCCCTTTTGTTTTTACCCTCATATGAAGACGCAGCCCTTACAGTTTAGATAGTAGCAGGGGCGTATGAAACATTTATAGAGATATTTTCCAGTTAACACCTACGGCTACGGGCCTTTTACCTCGATGTGAACATAATTTTATTTTTTTCACTTTTAGATAAGAGCTCAAATTGGCTGCTTTTCCTGAGAGCAGTTTGGTCTTTAGTGCAGCTGGCTAATCTTGTCTCTTGTCAGGGGAAACATAGATGTTCAGCCCTAGGGATAGCAGGGTTTTAAAAGGGCAACTAACTCTTTTTGGTTTGGACATCATAGTGTATCATAAATTAATTTTGTCTCATACTTAAATTACATCTTTGTAATCACAACTCCAACATGTTCTCAGTGGTTCCCCTTGGCTCCTTTGCACTGCTAAAACAGGTCTGTGAAGTTGATGTAGTCAAAGGTCAAGGGTGTGCAATACGTGACGAGAGAGGAAAAAGTGATGTGGAATTCAGCAGCTCCATCCATACGCCAGCCCTCATACACAGGACACACTGCACATGAAGTAGAACCACACACACACACATGTGCACGCACACACGCACAAACACACATACACACACACGCACAAAGAGTTCCCTATGGAATGTGTGATCCTTAACCCTGCTACTTCTACACAGTAATTAAAGGGAGACAGTGTATTATGTGACTGCCATAGTGTGCAGTTGGTCAGATGGCGATAAAGAGACACAGGGTAAGGGGCCCTTGGGGACCAATGTAATGTCCAAAATAGCCCTTGGAGATTCTGATATGCCAAAAAGCGCAGTTGGTTAAAATTCTTTTAACCATAAAGGCTAGGGGTGACTCCCACTAGCCCCTCCCAAAAAAATCACTACATTCCTGATGGATTAATCTCAGTTGGCTTCACAGGTTTTGACTGGCCAGCTCTGGCCAGGGTTCAAGAATAACATGTATGGAAGCTGTCAGCCCTACTGATTTTATGTTGCTCAGGAGCGACAGCAAAACTTTGGAGATTTCAGCTTTATTTTTATTGAGCTTCATTTTCTTAGTTATCTGGGAAAATTGATAAGTAAACTCACGGTAGGAATATCCAGACTGCAATTGGATGTCATGCAGAACATTGTTGTGTAAGACAATGAGCTTCACTATAACAGTGTGCATCATTATACCTTTAACGGCGCCTTTGTCTTGTGTGTGCCAGCTAGCATTATTAACACAGCTGAGCATTTTATCATCTGTTTGGCAGACGAGGTGTCATTTTGGGTGCATTGTTTCAGAGGGAAAGATGACGTGTGGCTCCTGTTCGAAGATAATACAATGCACTTTGAATGAAATCATATTGGCACAGAGAGTGTGGTTCACTTCTGAGTCATATTGCAGATTTGGAGGATTACCGAAAGAACAATGAGAACCTTTCAGGGATTGAGATAAGCATATTGCGAAAATAGATGGGCAGTGACAGTGCCAATTTTTCTTTTTTGTTTTGTGTGAGAGATAAGGGACTAAGATATGGTCTTAGCATTTGTCTGGCTCCAGTACTAATTGAAAAACTGAAGAAGAAGAATAGAATTAGAAGTAGAATAAAAACACAACTCATTTGTCACTAACATTATCTTATACAAAATCAAAAACACCAAATTTGTAATGGCGTTCTCTTTCACTTGTCACTACATCATATGCAGCGGCAACATCATCACTGACACTGCAGTGTCCAGGTTCAATTCAAATGAGTCATGGAGCTGGTCTCACTATGCACAGTATGCAGTAAAATGCATCATCTGCAAGCTGCTACCTGGGAAATGTTATTCATTAGCCATGAGCTCTTCCTGGCACGGAATACATCTCTGTGTCACACAAATGAACAGAGCGCCAGCCTACAGACTTGTTTTGACGCAATTTGTCATGCCAGCTTCATTTGCCCTGTTTAAAACAGCAATTAGAGGTTGGCTGCATTAGCGAAGCCCAGGGGTAAGTGAAAGAGATACAGTTCTCGACCTTCACATCCATTGATACTCAGCTGCCACCGGCCTTGCGGATGATCAAGACCGTTACATTTTTACACCCTAAAGGGCACTCCGCATGTTAGTCTCCCAGGTGTAGTCCAGTGATGCACTCTGCTTCATTACCATTTCCAAATGCTGAATTACCTGTCAGAACTCTATTGGGAGCCAATGATTCTAGCACTCCCGCACCCGCAGTAAAAAACATGTACTGCCTTTTTACACATAGATTGTCATTAAATGAAACTGGAGCTATTTGTAGGTTCATTAATTACACCCTTTCACACACCACTTCCCTTTCACCGGAACAAAGGGAAGGTGAACAAGGACTTCCATTTTTTGCTGCACATCAATGTCAGATTACAGTTGTCCTGACATCAACTTGCTTCCCTTGCTCTCTACATGCCCAAGAGATATGGGATTAATTATAATGAAGTGGTAAAAGACTGGCATTGATGTCAGTGTGTATACGCTGTCACCTCAAACTTTATGCAAGAGTCAGGGCCGTGAAATTGGAGGAACTTGCTCAGAGATTTTATGATCATTACATATCTTCCCCTGAATTCCCTCATTTCACATTACATACTGTAAATGGAGGCCGAGATGTCATCCAAGACAGCCATTTCCAAGCATCCTCCAGACTGCTGCATACTGCTGTATTGCAATTAGCACAGAGTGACATAAGTCTTGTGTCATCATCCCGTTATTGTTTAGTTCTTCTGAGTAACTGGAACATATCCGGTTGTTTGCCATGGAATGTGATATTTTACATTAGGCACTCTGGAGGATCGAATAGAGGAGAGAAGCGGGAAACTTTTTCATCAACATAAGCTAATGAGCCACTGGGAATTGACTGGAAAGCATCGTCGTCTGCGCTTTACATCCTATATGCTAAGCTCAGTCTGAGAAATGGATTTACACAGCATGTGCATGTTGTATCACAGCACATGTATAGAGCAATCTACCTACACTTCACATGTTCAAATCAGCATGTAATAGGCATGAAGAATCTGGGAGGAATCATCAAAGGGATAAATAATAATGCACCATGTGTCAGTCTCTGTGCCCTGCAAATCTTCTGAACCCTATGTGCAAATTCAGCCTCCTGTGTAACAAATTGCAAACCCAACAAAGCTAATGAAAGTGTCATCAACCTTGTCTGCTTGTTGAATAAGACAGATTTGTGCTATATCTTGCAGCATGTCAGGCTCTATGCACTTGAAGTGTCATGGCCTCTTGAGGGACTTGTGAGAGGGTAGATAGTTAGGAAGGGGAGAATTTGTAGAATCTGTATGAATGTAGGAGACGTAGGAAGGCAATTAGGTCCTTTACTTGACCACCTCTGAAGTGTCAGAAAGTTGCTGGTGAAGTTTTGAACTTCATCCTGCCCATATTTGATAATAACCCAGATTTTTGTATTGTATTAAATAATTGTATTAATGTGCGCTATGTATTTTTTTCCATGTGTCCTATGGGGACGTGTAGGGTTGTTATCTTCTTCTCAGGAATGCACGTTTAAAATAATTTTCTTGATCAGCTTTCACTCAGGTTAACAAATAATTGACCTGTTACGTAACTCTA
>OOFE01042479.1:0-11054 GCA_900323365.1 Monocentris japonica | reverse complement strand
AGTTGGCTCTCATGTCGGGTTAGGGTTAGCCCCCCAAAAAGCAGACATAGAGATAGCATTTATAATATCATATATAAAGTGCCTTGAAAAAGTATTTAAACCCCTTGACCTTTTGCTGTGCTATTAAGTTTCAATTTCTAAATACATTTATTTGGGATTTTTCATCTGATTTCTATGCAGAGCACTCTATTATAGCAAAGTGAAAACAAAATTGTTTAAATTTATGTGAAAGGATCAAATTAAAATAACAGAGAAATCAAGTTTTCTTAAGTATTTGCTTCGTTTGGAGGAAGTTGCCACACTAGCAAAAATCTGTTCAACATTTTGGATTATCGTTACTCAGATGTCATATTCAGATTGTATTTAGCAATTGTGAACATTGGTTTCCTTTCAAACTTTTTTTAAACTTGTCTTTCTTGCTAACAAAGCTGAGGCCAAGTCCCTTCACTAGATCTTAATGGGACTCAATGGGATCTTAGGGTGTAGGGTGGACTCCATCAGAATACTTTAACATAGTATGGCACATATGGTTCACCTAGAAGAAAAATCTTTCTTCATCTCCTCAGAAATAGGGGTGATCTCAATTTTGTGATCATCTTCATCTGAAACCCCCTTAGGAGCAGCGAGGAGATAAGAGGGGGGATTCTTGAGACTTTATGAGATCAATGTGAAGATGCTTACATGTGACATATATATAATGATAATAAGCCCCCACTATATAGCTGTTGGCCCCATTGCTTCAATAAGAAAATGCAACAGTTTCATATTCAGAATGACACTTATTTGAGAAAATAGGAGAAAATGGCTTTAGTGGGTTTTTCCAGTCCATTTTTACTACAGAAATCAATGGAGAAATTGGACAGGAAAACTATTAACTAACTATTTCACATTCTGTATTTTCACACAACGGCGATGTGTTACAACTGGACTCTAATGTCATTGAAATTGAAATCTTAATAGCACAGTCCAAGTCAAGTGGTTTGAATACTTTTGCAAGGCACTGTATGTATTTTTTGATTAATGCTAGGTCTTTATGTCTTTCCCCATTCCCCTAACTAAAATGAATGCCTTGCCTGCATGCGTTCTGCCAGTGACTCCCTGACTTTGGTCTTGAATTCCAGAAGCCAGTTGCTGTCTTGCTCTCATCTCATGAGGTGTGTCTGGGTGAGATTGAAAGTGATGGGGTAAATATTGGACACTTCTCTCTCAGAAGTGTTGTGGCACATTTCAGTGCTGGCAATACAGGGGCCCTGTCCTCCATAATTCTCCATTACTCATCAGAGAGCTCAAGGGTTTGAGCATCTTGCAGCTTAGGCTCACAAAGCGGTTGAGTGGGACAGCAGTCACAGACCATCACAGCTCGACAAGCCTCTCAAACATGTCACACAGTGAATTCCATTGTATGTTCCCTGACTGTATCAGGCGATGGCCAGACAGCGGCATTTGCCGCTATTTGGCCTCCAGTGCCTTCATTGTGACAGTATTGTCATGGAAGTGTTTCGTGGGTTTTCCTGCAGTAGTGACACATGTAATCACTTGGCTGGTGATTGCATGTGTAAGTTCCTATACAGCTACAGCATTGTGAGGGCCCTATTTTTGTGCTGCCGCAGATCGCATGTAGTGGCCTTGCACTGGCGAAATGGCAATTTTGTTGGCCACAATTATTTTCCCACCTGTGCCCATTCGGTAATTTTGTGGCTTGCCATGACATTGCTTGCACCAAAATATATAATTATCACTGTTTCAATGAATCAATCTACTATTTTTTCTTGCAACATAGGTACGCAAACGTCATTACGGTGATTAGTGCACACCAAACTGGTTGGCTATAACTTGGTATTATGTACAGCTTCCAAGTTTATACAGTGCAATTGCTATACTCATCAAGGGTACAGGAGCATGGACGGCATCCTGGCAGTTCACACAGCTCCATGAAAGATCTTTGGGACATTCTCCTGTTCTCTCTCCGCTCTACATCACTGAACTCCATCAGGACCACCCGTTTCCACCAATCCTTACTTGTATCCTCATCCAAAAATGTCTGCTTGCCGGGGGTGCATCACTTGTCTCCTTCTTTCCTGAACTGATATAAGTTGAATCACTATTCTGTTATATCCATCTGCAATAGAGTAGCAAAATGCTGCATGTCATGGATTATTACTTAAGGTTTCTCATCTAGATAGTCTGTCATGCCTTTGGTGAGCAGGACTGCTGACTTCAACTACCACTCTAAGTGATAAAATGGCACGTAACAGTAATGTTGCTATTCATTCTCTGCAGCCTAACAGCAGTCATAACTAGCTTGTTGGCTAAGGTTTTTCCTTATGGAATGCGGCAATCTGGTACAAGAAATCATTTTGCACCCTTTCTGTGATTCCCTTCAACCAGAATTCATCACTTTTCCCTCTTCAGATTTGTGTCTTGTCATCTAAAATGGAGATGTATGGGCTGATCCCGCCGGTCTCGATTGAGCCTTGACGTGTAGCAGGGTCTCAGGTGTCAGGAGCCATTTCCCGGCCAGGGTCCCGACCGGAACGAGATTAGGTCCATTTATCTGATTCCAGATTGCTCTAAACCTATTTCAACTGTCATTTACTCTCCAAATGGGTCATTAGTCCTACATCTGTTTTGTTTTGTGCTGCGGCTATGTGTGTGTGTGCGTGTGTGTGTGTGTGTGTGTGCTTTTGATCTGATTATACTGAATGAAAGAGTGCTGTATGAACTTATACAATGAAACTAATTTGGCTGTGTAATATTCTCACCAAGATGAAACCAATAATGACATTAATTGCAATAACTACCGACTTCTCTTTGATGGCATTTAAACAGTGTATTTGAAAAATCTTACAATTGCATGCCAGAACTCTGTGAAGGCCTTGTTTCCATAAACGTCTACACAGTTAAATGGCAGTAAAACACTATTATATTAGTATGATATTTATGTCAGTGAAACATCATGATATTGGTGAACATATATACCCAAATAGAGGGTATTACACATTGGCAAATATCACCTGTCTGATTTTATTTTCTATTTTGTCTTTCTACTCGTTTTGTCATTTGTTGAATAAGAAAATGGCATTGTTCTGCTTTTTACTGCATTACATCCATTTCCAGAGAGACTGACTTTAAGAAGTGAAAAACGTATCTGTGATGATGCCAGAGAGGAAACTTTGCCATTTGATCTCACAATTACAAAGAGCATCTTTTCTACTCAACACCAATTCTTGGGGAAGTGAACTGAAATCCTTTAAGAAACAATTTGCTTGACAATTTGCTTGATATCCCAAAAATAATAATATACTTTGGAAACCACATTGATTTCTTCAGCTGTGCAAGATTGTTTGGCAGTGAAATTCAATTTTGTAACAAATAAAACCTTTTTACTGTTGAATTCAATTTTTCTTTTAAAAAATTATAGTGACTGAAGCTTTTACAAATGACTCTGGATGTGTTTCCACTCCATAAAGTGGTATTGAACTTCTTTGTTTATTCTGCCACATCCTGTCAGCCTGTGTTAGCTCTACAGACGATGATGGGTTTCAGTCCGGATCTAGCTTGAATGCTAATGGTAAACAGCTATTGTTTTGGGCTGTTTTCCTCACATACAGTCACTGCTGATGGGTGACATTTTGATTAAGCTGACAGGACTTCCCCGGCGGGATAACAGAAAGCTACCTCTCAGAAGATTATAGAATTATCTGTTCAATTGGCAATTACCTTTCCCTGTGGATGACGTACCACAGAGAAGCCTGCCAGCAAATCATCTTATATTCAAACCAGGTTGAGCACATTGCTGTCAAACAGTCTGATAATCTGCTGGTGTGAGCAACAAACAAACAAATAAACAAACAAATCTCAAGGGAGCAACAACAACAAATCTCGAAGCATGTAGACCAGTTGATGAATACTGGTCAAAGGGATTGAAGTTGTCTGGTTGAGAGAGGGAGGAGGTGGCTGCCATGGGTATCAAAATAAATAGCATCCAAAATGGAAAGGGGCAATGTTTGTGACTTGTGGATGCTGGGCAGGGAGACAAGCTAGGCCTGCACCATATTATAATGAGTGTCCTGAGGCTACTGGTATTCTCACAAATGTTCTCGACTGGGGGTGGGCCCACAGCTTGTCTCTGTCAAGTCAGTCATCTGGCCAAAACATGCTGATCATAAATATGTATCAAGCAGGTAAAGCTGGAAATATTCGTCTTTGACTTCACATAGCAGGGATTGTGCAATGCGTAGTTGTGGACTTCCAGCAGTTTTCCAGCAGTTCATGATTCCTGCCGACTCCTTATGTATTCTCTTCGCTAGTATTCCCACCCTCACCCATGTGTCCCTTCCTTGTTTCAATGTTCAGCTCATATCCTCGCTTCCTCTTCCATCTCTCCACAGCCCCCCAGTCCTTTCCCTGTAATGAGGACATTCTTCCTGTTGGAAGGTTAATGGCAGACAGAGAGAGCCAGCGAACCTAAACCCTCCTGACTCCTCAGGCAATTTCACACAGAATCTCTTTTTTTCACTGGAAAGAGAGTCCATTCACAGTGTGAATGAGTCAGGTAAATCCAATTCCAAAAGGCAATGGGATTTGAGATGGGGAGCAAATTGCACCAAGGTGATACTGGACTGGTCAAGAGACCCTTGAGGAAAAAAAAAGTTAGCTCGTTCCAACACAATAGAGGACACTGCTGTTATCTTTGCTGTTAGTCGTGTTTTTATAATTGATTTCCCCCTCTGGCACAATGGCTGGGCAATAATGAAAAGCCTGTCATTCCTGTTCCTTTGTGTTGCACGTTGATGAGGTC
This sequence comes from Monocentris japonica, assembly GCA_900323365.1. NCBI lineage: Eukaryota > Metazoa > Chordata > Actinopteri > Trachichthyiformes > Monocentridae > Monocentris > Monocentris japonica. The sequence continues at coordinate 6,253 of OOFE01042479.1, read as the reverse complement.
ATTGGCTCAAGGTGGCCGGAGCTAACCCTAGCAACAGACTTCATGGTCCACACAGAAAGAGGTCTGTGGGTTGAGGACATGTAGCTAATCCAGGTTTATAAATACGACAAATATTGGAAATGCAAAACAAATGACAGATTGATTGAGGACTGATTGCTCCATGGGCCCAGGGATATCGTCAGGGCACTATGGCCTATTGCCACTATGACCTTTGCACTCTTTATACAGGTTGGTAGTCATGTTGTTGAGAATTCTACTGTTGCACTAAAGTAATTTGCTGTGGATAAAAGCTTCAGCCACATGCCTAAAATGTAAAATGAGGTAGCTATGGTCACTGGTGATCCTGTAGTTTGATTCAGGCAGCAACAGTCGACAAGCGATATCTTGGTTGAGGTGGCAACCAGCTTGATCGAGGTAGCAATGATCACTACAGATTGAAATGTTAATGATAGGTCTATTTGATTGCCCCAAAAGCAATGCAACGTAAACTCTGCCTATCTTGCACCCCAGACAGACTAAAGTAATCAACTTAAAATATAAGCCAGGTATGTGGTGAATATTGTGGGCAATAAGAAAGTTAGACAGCAATGAGCAAATAGTGCTTTAGCTCATTCTATGGAAAAGATTTTGTCCTCTACTTTTGTCCTGCAATTACCTCAAGGCAAGTCGGCAAAATGCAATTAAAGCCCTCACTTTGACAAGTCTATCAAATTAATACACTCTAGCCTGTCACATGCCAAATTACAAGAGACGCTATTCAGTGCATTCACGAAGACGAAGATGATGGCCATTTCTACTGATAGAGACTATTCAAGTTGTCAAGGGCTTACGCTAGGTAAAAAAAATCCATGGTCCTGTGTTTGGATTGTTTACCTGTCAGTCAACAGACAGAGTTCACATATCTTAACATTCCTCTTATTTCACTCCAAGTTTTATTCTTCACATCTCTTCCTTAGGGAGAGAAAACAAGAGATTGAGTGTGTGTGCAAGGTTATCAAGACTCTAAAATGCAAAGGCAAAAAAGCATGGCAGCAATAACTGGTCACCTGTGTTGCTGCAAATGTGAGACATGTCACTGAGATTACCAATGGAGTGAAAGGGTTCTACCAGAATTCAATACTGCACGGAAGAAAGAGAAAAAATATGAAATTTGCAGTGTACCTTTCTCCCTTTTCCACCAAATAAACTGAGCCTGTCATTGAAAATCTGCAGACCTTGCGGTTGACGAATGGATGAGTCGATGTGGTTCAGTTTCTCCTCAGAGATACATGGCGCTGTCTTGATCCACTCTAGGACTGAGATACACCAAAGCAATATTACAAGTACAAGCCTGAAGAAGTGCAAGTTTGATTTAGTGAGAAATGCCACAGCCAGGACGTTTTGATCCAGTATTCTGCTTGTGATGCACCTGATGATGCAGAGATTTTGAGAAATGATAGGTTTTCCTTGAGCTTTATCTCTCTCCTTCTCTCTATCTATCTAGTCTTTGCACCTAAATGCTCTCCCATGCTGAGCAACAGTACAGTCAACAATACTGTACATGAAAAACGAGGAGGAAAAAGCGGTTCGACAGCTTGCAACTCACTTGTATGTATGTGCAGGAGGCACTGTACACACAAGAAAGCATGCATGCTCATACATCTGTCTCTCGTTCTCTCTCTCCTCACATCTTTCTCTCAAACAAACACATGCATCACCATACCCAGGTCCTTCTCCATGCTCCAACCTCAGGTGACAGACGGGGGAAAGTGGGTGAGATGGAAGCAAATCGCACTTTCCCAGCTGGTAGCTGAGGCTCTTTTGAATTCTGTCACGCGCCTTGATAATAACCTGGTGGGTTTAAGCTGAGGACTGCTGTTTTAGTGTTCTACCCCTGTGCCTCCTGTATTCGTGGTTTGACCCACAAGACTTCTCTTCACTCAATTGTATACATTCCTTGAAGCAGGTCACTTCTTGGTTTGTGAGAGAAGAGGCGGGCTGGCGTTCTTGTGTACGTCCTGGGCTGTGACTGCCTTGATTAATTGTGGGAGAACGTCTTGTTGAAACAGAGCTTGTGTAATTAACTATCCACTCAGGGTCTGCCTTGAAATTAATAACTGTGATGTTTAATCAGGATTTACATCAAACAGCGGGAATGCCATGTGAATATTTGCTTACACTGTGCCCTATCAATTTGATGATAGGCTATATTCTCTATTATTTTACTTCTGTATTCCCAGTGGTGAAATTAGTGAGAATTCTGGAAAAAGCCAGACCTGATCAGTTTCACGTGGTATCAGCACCTGCCTCTGAGGTACCAGTTCTTTCATTAATTGAACAGTAATTAACAGTTAAAGTCAGGATCCTGAGAGGAAGTGAACTTGAAAGACAAATCTAAACTAATGAGGTTCTTCTTTGAAGTAGTGAACTCTCTGGGTTTAGGGTAATCATATAGCTTCTGGGCTTTACTCCATTTATCTGGAGGACAGTGTGCTATATGGGGGTGTACAGTATTGCACTGTTCTTGAACTTTGTTTTGCTAGTTTTAGTGGTGGCTGAGATCTTGACTTTATGTGATGTAGGCCACATTTTGCTGACATTTTTAACCAGGGAGAGTTGCTAGTGAGCACCTAGGGGTTCAGTGTCTTGCTCAAGGGCACTTTGACAAGACACATGGTGTTTCATGGGCCCACATTGACTGTTGCAGGTATTGAACCTGTGATCTTTCAGTTGCAGGAAACTTTCTCTAACCAATGGCCACCCCGGCCACAACCTCATACTGAAGGGAAGTACATGGGGTGCATTGTTGCTGGTTATTAGGTGCAATGGCCGATCCTCTATAGGAGCCGGCCTCCGTGTACATTTGTTTGTTGGTGTGTAACGCTTTTTGTAATGAATGCATTAATTAAATATTTTGTTCAGTCAGTGACAGTAAAGTCAATGTAGTTTCACTGTTTTTTATTTAATCTTTTCATTTCATCTTATTTCATTTTTTTATTTCATCATGGCCAAATGAAATGCTGGGAATAGTAAACAAGCCAGGGCCGCTGGTTCCAGCAATTGAATGGTCAATTTGTTTTGTAAATTCATCAGTGCAGCTTCTGCTGGCTGACAAAGATGTTTGAAAAGGTACAAGTGAGGTAATAGGATGGCACCGCTATGTGGTGGGCTAGCCAGATAGGCAACACTCTCCAGTGGCTCAAACAAGCCTAAAGTCTAGTGCATGACAGAAATCCAGAAAACTTCAGAAAAATGTGCAATTTCCTGTTCTTCACTTCTACTCCAGTCATGCATAACCCTCCCACCCCATCTCTCCACCCGAACACCTATAAAGTGCTAGCAGACAGAAGCATCTCAGCCCCTTACAGTGAGTCTATTTCCATCTCTCACAACTTCCATACATGTCCTCTTTCTATATTTTAGTTTTAAGAAATTATAGGGTGGGTTTTGGCCAAGGTCAAATGATTCAAGAGTAGCAGAAGCAGGTCATCAGGCTGTCCGCTGTTCAGAAGAGAGGACTGAGAGGCGCGGCTGCTGTCATTATTGCTCATCTGTCATTAATATCAGGTGTACTTTCTCAGCCATGCAGAGGTGGCAGTGGGTTTAGTTACTGATGGTGGGGGTCATTACGTCTCACTGGCTGTTGTCTACCTGTTCCTCCCTCCACGGGACACTAACAGACCCTGTTGCCTCCAGTGAACTGTTCAGCAGAAAAGCACCCGGATAGAAAATAGGTGTTGTGCCAGCTGCCTCTGTTACAGACACAGTGGGGTTCCAGAGAGGTTGAATAAACAGCTGCCTCACCACTGCACACATATGAATAATGGTGATTAGACCCGGTACCACCGTGGGACTTAAGATTTTACGGTCATTACATGCGACAATGTGACCATAAACAATGCCACCATGCCAGCGGGCTAACTGTAGCCAATAAATTATAATGTACAATGACACAAGAATGAGTCCAGTGTAGCTCAGTGGGCAGAACATTGCGCTAACACTGCAAGGGTTAGGGGTTGCACTAGGGCCTCCCATGCTAAAAATGCATGCACTCATTGTAACCTGCGGTGCTTTGGATAAAAAGTGTCCACCACATTCCACGTGTTAAAAATAAATTTAGCAGTCATGTTCGCCTGATATTCACTTTGTTGTAGGAAAGGATTAACAGAGGTGTGCATGCTGAAGTCAAGCAATGAAGCCTCAAAACACATTTAGATAAACATATGCTTATGTGTGCATACATGCATGCATCCATACAAACATACTTGCACACACACACACACAAATACAAAAAATCATATATAGCCACTGCATTCCATGTGGTGCAGAACATAGTACATTGCAGGTATAAAGGTTTTATGGTCTGCAGACAGACTGTGTAGACTTGTGGTTTGCTGAGAAAGGCAGGGAGTGGTATTAGTCTCCATCCCCTTACGTCAGTGGTCATAACATATGCCATTACTTCCCCTGCAAGATTCAATCACCAGCACAAAGCCATGCTTCACGCACAATGAAAGGCAAGTGCTTTTTGTCAGACATTCGGCAGAGTGAATTGCATATAGAGTGACTCCGAGATAGCATTGTTTCTTGCTGCCATAAAAAATCTATTTAAGGCAAATCTAATCTTCATAATCTTCTCCCTCAGAGGTGGTGAACGGTGATAGGGAAGATTTCCATCCAAGGCCTGGGTGTCTGGTTGGCAGTGCACAGGGCTCGAGGATATAGGAAATTGCTGGGAGCGGAGGATATTAAACTTCAATTTGAGAACACTGATAAGCACCCAATTGGTGATTTATTTAGGCATACTGTCAAGTAAATCATCCTTAACCACTGGATGCAGGTATATTCATAAACATAACCCTCCTGCTTGCGTTACAGTTCTATTTTTTCCTATCTTACAACTGACCTGCAGGGTAAATACTGTATGTCCTCACAGAAGTTGGAGATATCAATGAATGAAGATAATTTTCCCAGTGATTAGTTTTGGTGTAGCTTAGCAACCACGGCTGTATGCGAGAAAGAGAGAGAGAGAGAGAGAGCTTTCTGTCTCCGCCTCTCTCTCTCTGTCTAGCTATCTATCCCTCTCCTCTTTCTTTTCCCAGTTTAATGCCATGGCCACACCAGTACAGCAGCTCTGCACATTATTCCATGCGTCATTCTGAGCGTGTAAATGGGCCGGTGCAGTGCAGTTAGGAAAGGGGCCCTCCTAAGTCCACAGCAGTGAATGAATTATTAATGGATATAAATCCCAAACAGAAGGATCGGGCCGAGACTAATGTCCACTGGCATGAGTTCTTTGGGGATGGGCAGCATCTCAAGGTGAGTCAGGCAGCCTGGCAGCTTCTCAGCACTGTCAGATGAGGACACTAGATCACTGCAGTGGCAGGGACACTCAACAAAGATCATCTTCACCTCAACACCGCACTCTGGTGTAAACATTGACACCAGAGTGTGTGTGTATGCGTGTGTTCTTATACACTGATCAGCCATAACATTATAACCACCTGCCTAATATTGTGTAGGTCCCCCTCATGCCGCCAAAACAACTCTGACCCGTCGAGGCATGGACTCCACAAGACCTCTGAAGGTGTCCTGTGGTATCTGGCACCAAGACGTTAGCAGCAGATCCTTTAAGTCGTTGCGAGGTGGGGCCTCCATGGATTGGATTTTTCCAGCACATCCCACAGATGCTCGATCGGATTGAGATCTGGGGAATTTGGAGACCAAGTCAACACCTTGAACTCTTTGTCATGTTCCTCAAACCATTCCTGAACAATCTTTGCAGTGTGGCAGGGTGCATTATCCTGCTGAAAGAGGCCACTGCCATCAGGGAATACCGTTGCCATGAAGGGGCGTACTTGGTCTGCAACAATGTTTTGGTAGGTGGTACATGTCAAAGTAACATCCACATGAATGCCAGGGCCCAAGGTTTCCCAGCAGAACATTGCCCAGAGCATCACACTGTCTCCGCCGGCTTGCCTTCTTTCCATAGTGCATCCTGGTGCCATCTCTTCCCCAGGTAAACGACGCACACGCACCCGGCCATCCACATGATGTAAAAGAAAACATGATTCGTCAGACCAGGCCACCTTCCTCCATTGCTCCATGGTCCAGTTCTGATGCTCACGTGCCCATTGTAGGTGCTTTCGGCGGTGGACAGGGTTCAGCATGGGCACTCTGACCGATCTGCGGCTATGCAGCCCCATACACAGCAAGCTGCGATGCACTGTGTGTTCTGACACCTTTCTATCATAGCCAGCATTAACTTTTTCAG
>OOFE01042468.1:0-11594 GCA_900323365.1 Monocentris japonica | reverse complement strand
ACTGACAGGTGAAGTGAATAACATCCATCATCTCGTTACCATGGCACCTGTCAAGGGGTGGATATATTGGGAAGCAAGTGAACAGTCAGTTCTTGAAGTTGATGTGTTGGAAGCAGGAAAAAAGGGCAAGCGTAAGGATCTGAGCGACTTTGACAAGGGCCAAACTGTGATGGCTAGACAACTGGGTCAGAGCATCTCCAAAACGACAGGTCTTGTGGGGTGTTCCCGGTATGCAGTGGTTAGTACCTACCAAAAGTGGTCCAAGGAAGGACAACCGGTGAACCGGTGACAGGGTCATGGGCACCCAATGCTCATTGATGCACGTGGGGAGCGAAGGCTAGCCCGTCTGGTCCGATCCCACAGAAGAGCTACTGTAGCACAAATTGCTGATAAAGTTACTGCTGGCTATGATAGAAAGGTGTCAGAACACACAGTGGATCCCAGCTTGCTGTGTATGGGGCTGTGTAGCCACAGACCAGTCAGAGTGCCCATGCTGACCCCTGTCCACCACCCAGTGGTTTTAATGTTATGGCTGATCGGTGTATGTGTCACATGGTAGCATCTTCACATCGATCTCATCAAGTCTCCAGAATCTCTCTCTGTCGTCTCCTTGTTGCTCCTCAGAGAGAAACATTTCAGATGAAGGTGATCACGGAATGAGACTAAACTGAGATGATCTCTGTTTCTCAGGAGGTGAAGAAAAGACTTTGGGATGTCAGCTTGTTGTCTTGTGATGTTTCAGATCTAGCTCCTAATTTTATTAAGTCTGATTCTCAACTGATTTTGTCTTTATTTTCTTATATTTTAGTCTCATTCATTCATTTTACCGTAGATTTTTCTTTACATTCTCAATGCTGTATGTTTGTCATTTTTAACTATTGCTCTGCCTTGTATCAGTATTTCATTTAATTTATTGTAGTTGAAGTCCAGTCTGTTCACATCAAAGACAGAGCAAAATGAGAACGCACGTCAGCCACAAAGAACATGAATGCATTCCTTGGTTTGTTTGCAGGGTAAAGGAAATTGATCCAGGTGATTTGGGAGATTTTTGAGGCGACACAATAGTAGCCATGTTTTACCAGCACTCTGCCAGGTCTACCGGGTCTCTACCACTATGCCGGTGTTGTCAAGCAGGTTGCTATAATTTCATTTGCAGTTAACGTTACCCCGCTGTCTGTCTGCCTGCTGCATGGTTTTGAGACAACAGGAAGTCACCACGGGCAAGTCATTCACAGAGAGCTTTCAGGTGACATGACGCCCTCTGGTGGCCGTCTTGGCTGACCTGCTTGGTAGCAGATTGGTGATGAAACTGTAAAGCTTCTCTCTCTTATATATATGTTTAACTCAAAAACATGTTTTGGTGCGTATCTTCACACCAGTTTGCACTATGCAGCATCAACAGCTAGCTAGGACGACGTCAACATGAAAAACATGCGGAGGTCTTGCACTGACTCTATAACAAAGCTTCATTCCAACAGGATGCAGATCCAAGTTGAGGAAAACTTTTACCTGTTGTTACTTATATTTTGAAAATACGGATGATTGAATCTTTGGAAATGCTACTATTTTTTAAGCAAAGACCCTCAGATTGACAATAATATTCCAGGTGGAGTTTTACTTTCATACCATATCATACTTTCATCAGTTTGTCTCGTCTTGCTCTGCCAAGAACAAAAATCCCTCTGTGGGTCGTTCTGTTATATTACACCAATGTGCAGGTTATCAGCTACTGTGTTTGAGTGTTTTACTTTGTGAAGGCCTGAAGGTTGCCTATGCCTTACTGTATGAGGAGAAGCCTTTAGTTCCTACCTTTCATATTTCTCAAGCAGTTCATGCTGGGGATCCATCTCACATTTGTAATGTTTTAATGTTGTCAACTTTTTACTGTTTCATCCTGGATGAGCCGTTTGGAGTCCAGTGTAGGTCTGGGTTAAAATAAAACTTTTCAAAATCATTTCTGCCGCTGGATGAGTTACATTCACCCCATTGGTTAGAATTCATGAAATTGAGTTTTTTGCTTGTGAAAGTGTTAAAGAGGATTTAAAACCCAGTTGGGCCCCAGACCTGACCGGCTTCCAGACGCACTCGTGTTGAATTTGAATCCAACAGACAACAAACCGTGAGTGGTATGACATTGCGATGAGTCAAAGGATGACGATCAATAAAATGTGAGAAATCCAAAATCAAAAAGTAAAATGACACTACGGTTCTTTGTCAGTTGAATTCATTTGCTGTGTGACTGTATTGGAGAAGAAAGTCGACAGGGAGTCGAGTTGAAAACATTTCTGCCAAATGATATCGATGTATTTTTGTGACTGTCTGATTTTTTTACTTTGTTACATTTGGAATAAAAAAAGAAAATGTGTGTGTGTGTGTGTGTGTGTGTATCACAGCAGTAGACTCCATGTGGTTATTACAAAGGGAGGGACAATTTGAATATGACAGAAGTCATAAAGCCACAGCAACTCCAATACAAAATACACATGAATGCTAAAAACGCATTTGAACTATTTACTTTCACCGTACACCTTCACAAAAAAAGCTTCTGCCAGAAGGAGACAGTAAGATCCAGTCCCTGAGTGGTTGAACTTTTCAAGTCTTGATAAGTCTACAATCTAAGTACAATGACCTTTTCCAGATCTACACACTGACACTAACACGGAGGTAAGCCTGGGGAAAACATCCTGCTACTTGAAATACATCAGCCAATATTTCAAAAAGACAGATGATTCTAGCCTCAAAATATTACTATTTGATACACACAGTTCTTAATATAGTATAATGTAATATATCATTAATAACATTCTGCGTTGTGCTTTACTTCAAGGCCAGCAGGTCATTTTGGAAGTTAGTCGTCAGTATTTTAACATGGTGGATATCTAGATTTTTTCAGGGCAGGACCTAAAAGCCTCTGATCAACCATGTGATCAACGTTCTCACCCACCAGCCACATCGTTAGGAGTAAGAACCTAATCCAACTACAGGAAACGACACACAAAACACAAGGGATTATGGGTATAAGGAGACAGATGTTGACATCTGATAGCCAGCAGTTCCTCATGCTAGCACAACAAAATGATGAGGGCAAACCGCAGTCTGGACTGATGCGGTTCCCCTTCCCCTTCCTTGTGAAGAATGACAGCAACCTACAGCAAAATAATATATAAAAAGTATATAAAAATATACATTCCACTTTTTTTGTCACAAGGGTTTGTGGTTTCCAACATTTACCATGAAACTTTACCTGATAATTTGATTTTCTAGACCAGAAAGGAACCTCCCAATCAAATGATGGCTGGTGGATGGTGGTCATTCCCCCCCCAGCCTGTGACACTAAAACTCTCCACCGGTGGCATCTCCTCTAAGCAGGCTGGCCAACCACGCCCCCTCATCAGTAGGGGAGATTCATTTTGAGTTAAACTCTTCATGTGGGGGCTAGTCTGGGTCCTGCAGATAAAATTTGCTAGGACTGGTCCCACGGGTCCCATAAAGTTGTTATAGGTTGAATGCGATGCTACTTGACATCTCCTTGTACTAAACAGTACTAAACAACGCCCAGTGTTAATCCTAACTGTCCACCTCAGTTGAGTGCCAGGCCCTCGCTGACGGGCATGTTGATGTGGGCGGTCAGCAGAGGGGCGCTCTTCCCCTCGTGCAGAACAAACACCTTGATGATATCAGAAATCCCCTTCTCGCTCCTGCACTCTACGAACGTTTCCACCGGGTAGATCAGTCCAGGGACCAGCAGGGGGATTTTCATGTACGGGTTCCTCATTCTGTACAAGTTCTCGTCGTACAGGAAGCTGATGGCCAAGTTCATGACGGGTCGGCACGCTGCCGTGTTTTGGACGTTCAAGGTTAGTTTGAAGGACGGGCCCAGGCCCTGGACCACGGCGTTCATCTTGAGCGGTTCCGTCAGGCTGGCGGACATGGGTGTCAAGCTGGACTCCAGGGCTTTGACGTAGGCTTTGGCCGCCGCAAGACGCAGGCGGCTCAGGTCCATCTGGAAGGCCCGGTGCATGACCACAGCGTTCTCGCGCTCCCTCATGGTTTGGTCCACGTATAGCTTGGTCTTCTTGGGGACGTTGAGGCGGATGCTTTGGGCCAGAGGAGGCCCGGGGGCACTGTCCCGGTCGTCAAACACGGCCGTCCTCTTCAGGATCTTCACCATCAGGCCTCCTCCCTTGGTGGTCATGATCAGGGTCCCGTCCTCGCGTCCGTACCGGCCGAAGCAGATGCTGGTCACCACATCGGGCGTCTTGATGATGCTGAGGAGGTTCTTGTCCCGGTACAGGTGGACCTCGCAGTTGGCCAGGCCCACCAGAACTGCTTGGAAGCCCCTGGTGGGAAGGTCCATGACAGCCATGGTGGTGATGGGAGCAGGGAGGCTTGCTTTCCACAGCTTCTTCCCCTGAAGAGACGAGAAGAGACACACTAGCAATTCAAGTGTTTTTCCTCAATATTTTTTGCAGTTGGTGGTTGGTTACTTTGGGATGATTGGACCATCTAACCATTTGACATATTTGTGTTTTTGTGGAAATGTTGCCAATGTCATTTCACAGGATTGGATAGTGACCAACAGGTTTTTCTCCACAGGACTGGCATTTTGCTTTTGTGTCAATCATAGAGAATCATAAACTAAACACATCACTCACCAAAGTGAACAAAGTCTAACTAACGGGGGGGGGCACTGAGACAGGATGCTTTACCTTCTGTGTGAAGCCTTGCAGGCTCTCTTCAGCACAGCCCACCACCACGTTCTTCCCCATCCTAACGAGTCCGACGGGGTGAGAGGAAAGCTCGATGCAATACTTGGGTTTGGGTGATTCCCTGCAGAGAAACACTTCTTCAGCTCAAAGGTCCTTCTGACACAGATATCTGAACTGAACAATCTGAACAAATTCAGGAAACTAGCGGCGTTTGCAGCAGAAAACTAGTCCGTAGTGGGAAACACCTTTTTCTCTGATATAGCTTTGCACATTTTGACAAGGGCACCACAGATCCATCAAGAGGGTCTGAAAAAAACCTTTGGAACTAGATTGGATCTGGAACATATGGAACATTTATCTATGAAACTTTGTGCCAAGGCTTGGCGACATCCAACATAACTCAGTCGTAGCTTCCTTATCTATAGGATTTTTTAAACTCTGTCTGAAATTGAGTCGCATACTGTTTCATATTCACAACCTCAACATCCACATATTGAAGGTCGGCTGCTTCCCTTACCTGCGCAGGATGTAGATGTTGCCGTTGCGACATGCGACTGTGATGCGAAACTCCACGTCAAACTGACCCGTCACGTCCATCATGGTGGGAGCGCCGGGCAGCGACATCTTCAACAACATTCACACAACACATGTCAGAAATGTCAGTATTTCTCCAAGTCTCCGTCCAATGACCTCGCCAACAACAGAACACTGTCACAAATTTCCCCTGCAAGAAATTTGGTTTACAAATCAACATGGGAGTAAAACAGATTCCTGCCAGTCGAAACAGGCAACTGACTCCATAGGTGAGCTCTAGTGTGACTAGTGGAGATGATCACTGTTGTGCTGAAGTGACATGAGGAGGGCTTTAAAACATTTTCACCTCTGGAGTCAAATCAGAAATCCAGTCTCATCACACCTGGGCCAGTCATATTACTGCTCTCGTCACAGGGCGGCGCCGCACATTTCCTGACCCATTTTACTGTAGTTCCTGTAACATATCAACCAGTAAGAGGAAGAGGACCTTAGAGAGGATGGTGAAAGCTTCAGGGTCCAGTACGTAGACGTCGTTACTCTCTGTGCCGATCACCAGACAGCTGACTCCATCTTCGTCAGCTGAACTCTTCTTCAGGGTTCCTATGCAGGTGATGACGGTCTGAAAGCACAAGAACACGTCAGAGTGTGTGTGTGTGTGTGTGTTGTGCCACAACGGTGGTGTGTCTTCACCTCGTTTTCACACCAGGGAAGAAAACAACAATCATTTCAATTTTTGTGGATTGTTTTCCTGTTGCTGCCTTTTCAAACAGTAAGACAACATCTTAAAAACATTTCATGGGTTGTGAAGAATGACAGTAACCTACGTAGTTTCCTCGTAGCGAACGGAGATCGGCTTGTTGGTGATCTTGTTGTCTCAAACCACAAGCGTCCACCGATTGTACAGGAAGTTGTCAGGCTCTATGTTAGTGTGCTGACAGATGAAACCTCTACCTGTCCTCTTTCCTCTGGACAGATTTCTGCAGATACTCTAAGTCTTGACCTTGATGGCAGCATACGTTGCTTTTTTATTTTTACTATTCTTTGTTTCTATTGCCTACTTTATATTCTATTGTATACTTTTTGTAGTAATAGTAGTAAGTAATAGTTTTATTTTTCCCCTGCTGAATGTGTACTATAACAGCTACTTGGAGAGGGACTGGTGAGCCCGGCTGAGGGCTCTTCAGACGCTGTGGAGGCTGGTAGGTAAACCCTGTTAGTAAAACGCTACCTGTCGTCGGATCGGCTGCTGCTTGTGAAGCATCACAAACTCCTCCATGTCCTGTTGCTCCAACGCCAGAAACCTGAGCGATCTGACGGACAGGGGGACGTCAGCTCGCTCCCTGATGCCCTCCAGCATCTCCTTCAAGGTCAGAGGGTGGATCTGGCCCTCCCTGGCCTGCTGCCATACATCCTGAAGACACCAGACCAGACAGAGTTGGAGAGGTTAATTTATTTAGGCTGTAACAAATGAATTGATCTATCATTACAGTACAGGATCAAATGACGTTTTATAAGAAACACTGGAAATGGATGAACTCAAGTATGAAAAGTATGGACTGCAGCATGAAGTGGGTGTGCAAAATAGCAGCAGTCATGGTGAAATTTAGTGAGACAAGAAATGCAGTACATGTAAGATATAATGGACAGGGTTCCTACACCGTTATCCTAATCAAGTGACTTCTCCAAGACTATTCCAGGACCTACAGCAGCATCTCCAGGACCAGTATCCATCAGAGTCTCTGTTCTCTGAACATGTGGTGTGAATGTCCAGGTCTGATTTCTGCTCCAACTATCTCTTAGGACCGATACTATCAGGACATTTCTGATCTGGGTTTTTATTCCTCAAAGGGAAGTGGATCAACAAGCAGCCGAGCTGAGACATTCAACATTTCACTGGTTGGAGTGAAAGATCAGCAACACGTTTACAAGACATTTCCAAAACTAAATGCACATGTTCCCACACAGTTTTGAATTTTGACTTTTCCAGGTTTTCCACGGCCGTAGGAACCCTGAACTAATGAGAGGAATATGGAGAACACAAAGAAAAACAACATGTGAAAATGACAGCAGTGGTGAGAGTGAAACCTGGAGGTATATCAGTCATGCTTGTACTATACATGACCCCCACCTGTTCCAGGGCATTGACCTCCAGGCTGGGCAGGGTGAACTTGAAGTAGGGCCTCAGGTTCTTATACACGTAGACGAAGGGCCCAGAGGCCACGGCGATGGCGGGGATGCGGGGCTCGTGCAGGTCCATGAGGAAGGACACCAGGCCGGTGGGCAGGTCCAGCAGGGTGTTTTCACTCATCAGAGCCGTCCCACGGTAAACCTTCAGCTTCATGTTGGAGGATCCAGTCCCCAGGTCCCCGATCACCAGCTTACTCTCACCGTCCCCGTTCAGGTCCGCTAGGTCCATACATGATGAGAATGTGTAGAGGCTGGCCACCGGGTCGTAGTGGGCGTCCAGCCACTTACTGGCGTCAGGGCTCGTTTCGGGCAAGGAAGACATTGTGTTCCACAAATGAAAAGGCTTATTGTTTCCTAGCCAAAAAGTTAGAAAAGAAATTTTACACAACGATTAACAACGATCGCCGTACTTCCGCACCGTTGTCAAGGAAACCAGGTTGTTGTGTCCGCGTCGTCGAACGATTTGGAGAGCCAGACGTTATCTACGACGGTATTTATTTCAGAAATGTGTTAGATTGTGAATATTGCATTGGAAAGTTTCACCGAAGGTTAAATTTACACATGAAACATTAATCTAGCTACTAGCGCGTCTCCTTAGCTGTAATCCTACAGTGTAATCCTCAAATCGGCTTTCCCTCCTCCTTTCTCTGCCACTACTGTCCCCATCCGATGACGCCAGTTTTACCTGCCGGCGTTTACAAGTTTTTTTTTTTTAAATATATATTTTTAGGGCTTTTTTTATTAATAAATTAACAACGATATATCCAGTATGTATACAGAAAACACAAAACTGAACAAGGAAGATAAATAAAAGATGCTACAAATAAACACGATACATTTAATTACAAAGTTATTTAAAGTTAATTCGAGTATATAAAGACATATTTCTAGTTTTCACGGCTTTCTTGTTCTTTGGTGTTTGAATTAATCATATGTACTGTTCGCATCCCTTCACAAACACAAGAAATAGACGATATTTATGTAAACACTGTACAATTTGGCTGGCGTAATTATTAAATTCATCACAGAATAGTTTCTCTTGTTTTTGGTCACAATCCGTGAGCCCGAACATGGGCCTACATTCTTCAAAAACGGGAAATCCTTAAAACATTATCAATTAAAAATCTTGATCTCAAGATGTCGTGCCATAATATTCCAACATAAGGGAAATGGCAAACAAATACAGGCCAGTCTCAGGATGCCTACCGCAGAAGGAGCAATTTATATGACTATCGTTATTTAAAACGTTCTGTTTCCAACCCTTTCCTGAAAACAGACGTGGAGAATCAGTCTCGCGAGATTCACTTCTAGGCGGATAGCGAGATTCGTGTGACGTCTCGTTTCAGATGTGTGATTGGTCCACCGGTCCTCGTTTAAAAACTAGACCGCGGCAGAGGAAAGAGAAGCGACCAGACTATTTCCAGTAGATGTTTTCTATATCAATATCCGGTGAATGAACCACATCCAAAGTGAGTGAGTGGAAACGGTTGTTGAGGTTTTATTAAACTGATGCAATGGGAGATTTTCGCAACTGCATAAAAACAAAAACCTGCTGTGTTGCTATTGCATGCTTAAGCTGGCTAGCCAGTATTAGCTTTTAGCTTATTGTGGCTAACGCTAACTGTTACATTAACCAGTAGAGTCCAGAAATCTTTTCCGTTCTTTAACTACAACGTGTGTTGTTGTTATTAGCTAACTTGCGAGATTAATTTCTGTGTTTGCGTGTGTGGATAGTAGCACTTTACAAAGTACATGACTCGTGTCATGAGCGACTGTTTACAGCTAGTCCCAGTATGGAGAAAAGGTCACGCCGGTCTCGATACAAACATCCGACCTGGTAGGACGTGACTTAAAGACTTCACCGAATTATTGAGTTCCACTGGTAAAATCGACGTATATATATTCTCCCTCAAGAGCCTTTTTTGAAGTAAAATTTCAACCTTTAGAATTGTTTTTCTTCCACCAAAACACACCGTGGTGGGCGGTAACGAACTGTGTGAACCGATTCTAAATGTTTGGATTTAATGGAAGTAAGTCCTGTTTGGTGGACCGGATGTGTGTACATTTAGTCCTGAGTTTGGGCCCTGGTTTAAACAAATGGTCACAGATTACTTTGAGAGTTATTATAGGTTAGTTAGGCTGTTGATTCAGTCAGGTGAGGTTTAACGCTATGTCATCATTTCCACAACTAATAAAGTGTACCAAAAATGGTCCATATAAATATACCATGATATTATTACTTTAGCTAAACTCATCGTAACTCTGTTGTCTATATAAACATTGCTTGTAAAAAGTTGTGAAGCTGAGGGTTTCTAACTTTTTATTAGTTAAGTCTGTGCGTCCAAGTTCCTGGAACTACATGCTGGCCTGTTGTAAAAGTTGCTGGTGTGTTGGCAGGATGATGGAGTCTAGTTTAGCTGGGAAGCCAGAGCGAGTTGGACCGGTGAAGGTGGACGACATCCGGAGAGATCTGTTCAACGACTTCACTACGCTGCCAGCACAGGTCTGTCTGTCTGTCTGTCCATCTGATGAAGAAAAACAATGAGTTGGAGGAGGTTACAGTGATGAAGACTTGGTGTTGTTTTTTTTCATCAGGATAGCGTTCAGTCGCAGAGGGAGAATCTGCAGGTCTACCTGAGGATTCGACCGTTCACAGCGTCTGAGAGCGACAACGGAGAGTCACAGGTAACACACACACACACACACACACACAGTCATTGTGTGAATTGAATGATTAGACCATGAGAACATAAACAATTGAGAAACAATCACAACTCCTGACTCCAGTTTCTAAATCAGGAAGCTGTAATAATAGAAGTATCACACCCACCCACCCTGATGTTGTGGATGTCCTCTGTAGGAGTGTGTTACCATAGAAGGAGCAGACACAGTGGTCCTGAAGGCTCCGAGGAGCTGTCAGTCAAACCGACAGAGCGAGAAGCCCCTCCCACAAACAGCACAGAGGTTTACCTTCACACGGGTAACACCACAACACTGACATCTACCTGCCTGTCTGTCTGTCTTTGTCTGTCTGTCTGTCTTTGTCTGTCTGTCTGCCTGTCTTTCTGTCTTTCTGTCTGTCTGTCTGTCTGTCTGTCTGTCTGTCTGTCTGTCTGTCTGTCTTGTCTGTCTGTCTGTCTGTCTGTCTGTCTGTCTGTCTGCCTGTCTGTCTGCCTGTTTGTCTGCCTGTCTGTCTGCCTGTCTGCCTGTCTGTCTGCCTGTCTGCCTGTCTGTCCATCCAGCTATCAAACAGAGGTTTAACAATATTATTTATATTTGAACGTGCAGGTGTTTTGTCCAGAGTCCAGTCAGAGGAAGGTGTTCGAGGGTTCGGTGCGTGGTTTGGTCAGAGACATTCTGGACGGAGGAAACTGTCTGGTCTTCACCTACGGGGTCACCAACGCTGGAAAAACCTTCACCTTCCTGGGTTAGAAACACACCACTCGTCTGTCTGCCTGTCTGTCAACCTGTCTGTCTATCTTTAACAGGGTTAAAGCTATGTAGTTAGGATGAGTACAATTCCTCCTGTCACCAATAGAGTGAAAACCTTATTTATTTTATTGTTGTAGTTTGGTTCTTCATCAGTTCAGTGATCTAATTTCATGTTTCTGTGGTAAACCACGCTGTATTTGTTCCTCTGGGTTCAAGTTTTCCATCCATCAGATCGATGCTCCAAACCAACGTTCTGGTCTATCTCAGCTACTGCATTGCATTCTAGTCTATCTGGGCTACTGCATTGCATTCTGGTCTATCTGGGCTACTGCATTGCATTCTGGTCTATCTCTACTGTCGGTGGAGAAATTGGTCTCTCTCCTCTCCTCCGATGGATTTCTCCTGTATGATTGTTGATCGTCGGTCTAGAAAGAAGCCCTTGCTCTTTGATTCTGATTGGCTGACACCAAAACCTGACGGTTACCGTTGATGTTTGAGATCCATGAAACATTTTCTGATGTCAGACTGGAAATATCTCAACGTGACGTCACGTCGTCTATGATTGGAAGAAGAACAAAACAGACAGATGGACCAGGAAGACAACCAGCATCACTAATAGATGTTTTCAAAGTGTATGGTGTGTTTTTACTTTAACTGGAGCAGCTGCTCGTGATATAACAGTCTCTCTCCCTCTCTCTCTCCCTCTCCCTCTCTCTCTCTCCCTCTCCCTCC
>OOFE01042456.1:3053-14910 GCA_900323365.1 Monocentris japonica | reverse complement strand
TGAGTGGCCCAGCCAGAGCCCTGACTTGAACCCAATTGAACATCTCTGGAGAGACCTGAAAATGGCTCTCCACCGACGGTCCCCATCCAACCTGACAGAGCTTGAGAGTATCTGCAGAGAAGACTGGCAGAAAATCCCCAAATCCAGGTGTGCAAAGCTTGTCGCGTCATACCCAAGAAGACTCGAGGCTGTAATTGCTGCCAAAGGTGCTTCAACTAAGTACTGAGTAAAGGGTCTGAATACTTATGTCAATGTGATATTTTAGTTTTTCCTTTTTAATAAATTTGCAAAAATTTCTAAAATTCTGTTTTCGCTTTGTCATTATGGGGTATTGAGTGTAGATTGATGAGGGGAAAAAATGAATTTAAACGATTTTAGCATAAGGCTGCAACATAACAAAATGTGAAAAAAGTGAAGGGGTCTTAATACTTTCTGAATGCACTGTATGTTATTCCCAGTGGCTGTAGATACTCACGATTGATGTCGCCGTTACATTCGGGCGCTCAACATGTAAATTAGGCAGGAATGCTTGGAATGGGTAAAGTTATAGGCCATCTCAACGTGTCAATTTGTCATGTTTAGATTGGGTTAGTTTTTCTTTATGCCATTGATTACAACAGCACACAGGAGGATACTGGGTATTCTTAAACGAGTCTTTTTTTTTTTTTTTTTCTTATATGTTGTATTCATTTCACACTCTTAAACAGTCCCTCTCTCTCTCTCTCTCGTGTTGACACTGGAGGCTGTCATTGCCAGAGTAGTGATATTGGAGTAATTTGTTGGCCTATCAGAGTTATAGTGGCTGCCTGCTAATTCCTGGCCTGGGTTCCTATGCCTGGAGCTAATGCTGTGAGAAATAATTACCTGTCTCTGTCTCCCCTTCTTCCTGTGGTTATAGGTCACAGCTACTCTGCCCAATAGAAATCTATCACTTGTCCTTGGGTAATGCAGAACATGGCTTTACATTAGGGTTTGACTGATATGGGATTTTCAAGGCTGATACAGATATTGCCATAACTGATATGTTGTGCAGATATTCAATATCTTTAAATTGGCCTTATTCTTGCCAAACAATTAGAAAATAATCAAAGTATTCAGTGATTCCCCTAGAATTTCATTCTTGGCAGGGTGGAAAAGCATCTGAAATAGCATCTAGACCAGTGGTTCTCAATCCAGTCCTCAAGGACCCCCTGTCCAGGAGGTTTTAGCTCCAGCCTTACTCAGGCACACCTGAACCAATTAGAGGCTTCAGGTTTTCATGATACTTTAATTGGTTCAGGTGTGCCTGAGTAAGGCTGGCGCTAAACATTCCTGAACAATTTTTGCAGTGTGGCAGGGCGTATTATCCTGCTGAAAGAGGCCACTGCCATCAGGGAATACTGTTGCCATGAAGGGATGTACTTGGTCTGCAACAATGTTTAGGTAGGTGGTACGTGTCAAAGTAACATCCACATGAATGCCAGGACCCAAGGTTTCCCAGCAGAACATTGCCCAGAGCATCACACTGCCTCCGCCGGCTTGCCTTCTTCCCATAGTGCATCCTGGTGCCATCTCTTCCCCAGGTAAACGACGCACACACACCCAGCCGTCCACATGATGTAAAAGAAATGAGCCTTGGGTGCCCATGACCCTGTCGCCGCTTCACCGGTTGTCCTTCCTTGGACCACTTTTGGTAGGTACTAACCACTGCATACCGGGAACACCCCACAAGACCTGCCGTTTTGGAGGTGCTCTGACCCAGTCGTCTAGCCATCATAATTTGGCCCTTGTCAAAGTTGCTCAGATCCTAACGCTTGCCCATTTTTCCTGCTTCCAACACATCAACTTCAAGAACTGACTGTTCACTCGCTTCCCAATATATCTCACTCCTTGACAGGTGCCATTGTAACGAGATAATCAATGTTATTCACTTCACCTATCAGTGATTTTAATGTTGTGGCTGATCGGTGTATATCAGCAACATATCGGTCGAATCCATCCTGTTAACAGCTCTGCTTCCTTCACTAGAGGAGCCCGTTGCTTTTCTCTCCCTCCTTCATCCTCCTAGCCTGTTCTCTGCCCACTGCATGAACAGAAAAGTGCTTCTTCGTATCTGTGCGATCAGTTGCCCGGGCCTCCCCTCAGCAGCTTATTTCAAATTCATTTTTAGATCCATTTCATATTGGGATGGAAAGCGTTGCTTTCATTACTCAGACTGACGGTTGACTGAGCGATAGGCTCAGAGCAGGACTATCCAGAGCCCAGGGTTGGTAACAGCAGCAGCCGCAGAGAATACATAGTACCTGACGGGTCAACTCAAGACTGAAAAACCAGCATTAAACACATGGCATTTCACACAGCTGCTAATCGCACCACCCATATATGGTTTTGATGACAAGTTGAATCGGTTTAGATGGCTCTATGTTTATTAAGCTCTTTTCTCGGTGCTGGGAAGACTGGTCTGTGGCTGTTTTTTCTCCGCCACAATGGTTTACTGTTCATGTGATAATACAGTTAATTGAATGTAAGCGTTATAGGGATATTGTCTTTGTAATTTTTAATACTAATTGCAATTTTCTGCCTCTGTGACAGGCTGATAATTAAGACTAATTGCCATAGGAAAGTGATTTTTTTAATTACTTGTGTTATACATGAGTTCAGTTTCTGTACAATAAGTAAAAAAAAAGAATCTTGTGCAGAGGTCATGCTCAATCTTTTGCATAAATAACATAAACCGAAACGCTTTGTCTCACAGTAATATTTCACTTTAGTCGAACATTTTTCCTTGTTTAGTGTATTAATGTAAGAATTCATAAATGGTCAATAACTACACCATTTTCAAATGTTGACTATGTGAACCTGGACTGAAAATTGTTAATAAAAAAATTGTTATTAAAAGTGGCATCCAGGTTATGTAATTTTGTCCTGGGTCCAGGATTACACTTCACGAAGCAATGACTTCTGTGCGTAATTACTAATATCGATCTAATATAGATCTCCAAGGTAGCTGGTGAGATTTACTGCTCCTAAATTGTTCTGCCAAGGTGAAATATCGCTTTTAACCTCCCTCTCCTGTCTCTTTCCCTGCCACTCTCTGGTTTTCCTCCTCCTCTCCCTCGATGCGCAGGTGGTGAAGTTGAAGGGCCAGGTTTTGTCGGTGATGTATCGTTTCCGTATGAAGAACAGGGAGTGGATGTTGATCCGAACCAGCAGCTTTACCTTCCAGAACCCCTACTCTGACGAGATCGAGTACATCATCTGCACCAACACCAACGTCAAGTAGGTTCATCATACACAGACACATACACCTACATATACCTTGATATTCCAGGATTCTTCCTGCATTGTAAAAGCTTTGGTGGGCCCCCTAAACATAATTTAGAGCCAGTTAAGGAAAATTCTTCTTGAAATTCGTCTTGAAAAATGCATTTAACAGGGATGTAATCTATCTGGAATTTGGGATTTTTGGGCCTGAAATCGTGACCAACATGAATCGTGCAGATTAGAGAAAAAAATCCAGGGGGGGTGCAGATGTGAGTGAGGCCCGCACTTGAGAATTTCTAGCAGCATCCGAGAACCATCTACCTGCAGGTCTGAGGGACACCTGTCGGTTCTGCTTCTTGTGTGTTTAAAACTGGGTACCAGTGCAATGAGTGCCAGTTGCTAAATGAGACTTCAACTCGAGAGGTACGTATATGTTGTTGCAAGCAACCGCTACACAATCAGGCACTGACCGAACTGACACACAGCCTCTACCGGCCTCTACGTTGCATTTTACATTGTGTGGAACTGGGTTGGATTTGGTGGGAAATTTGCTGTTCTGCCTGCGCAAACAGCTAAAGCTGTCAGTTTCTGGAAACAGATGGAGGAAGGAGTGAAAGGCTGATGAAAAAATCACTTCCAACATGTTGATCCTCTTCAGTGAATCCTAAGACTCCAGGGAGGGGGGGCAAGCAGCAACATCCTCTTTATGCAACAAAGGTTTATGGGTAATCTTAATTCTTAATCCTCTTAATTTTGAGAGATACTAACACTACCACTGGCATAGATAGAGGCTACCAGTCGTCTTGACTATAGTCTCATTTGTTTACGGTAATTAAACAAAGGTATCACAAATGATTTGACAATGATGTATTGATGTTTAAAATGCTACACATAGCACCATTAAATGATCAATATCAGCAAACCGATATATCAGTTTAACCCTAATTTAGCCATATCCTTAGGCTTCGCATTACCCCTGTGCTGACTTGATCCTCAAATGCCCACGCCACCCATTCCCTGCCTGCTATTTACACTAGCCAAACCTTTCAAAGGAAGCAGTGTCTGTCCCCCGACTGTTCAAGGTACCTGGGATAATATTTGCGTACTTTTATGGATTTGCGTGTCGTTAACAAGGTGTTAAATGAAAGCTGTAGAGTCTTGGTCCCAGTATACGTAGCTGGTCTACTCTGTTCTTCGTCCCACACCTCATACCTCCTGGATGTAGGATCTCAGCCTCAGTTTGCCACGTAACGTTAGATCTCCTGAGACGCCTCAACCAACTCGATCAAGATGAGAATAATGCTCTTCATGATGTTTTGCAATAAATGTAGTTTGGTTAAAAGTTGAATTGAATTCAACTGAAGTCCTCACAGGCAGACCAGTCACAATACTGGACCCTGATTGGCGGAAAACACCAGCTCCTCTAATTCAAATGAGGTAAACCTGCTGAGTGGAGGCTTTCCAGTTCAAATGCTGCAAGCTGGCCTGATCAGAAGGATTTCAGGAAGTCTTTAGTGAGGGAGTGATAAGTGAGAAATTATCAAAATACTGTGATATATGATATGTACACAAATAAGAGTGAATATATGTATATGAAGGAAACAAATGTGAAGCGAATTTGAGATTGAGCGACGGTTAATACTATGAGAATGCATTAGATGCCAGCATGCCCAATGGCAAGGAGAGAGTTTTGCAGTAGGGGGCAGTGGTGTCACTGTTGATTTTGTCACTGTGCCCGAGCGAAGGGAAGAACTAATACAGACGTACCATGGGTGAATGGGCACAGCTCTTCATCTCGGCTCTGATCAACATTGATTCAGAGGCTTGCTGACTCACACTGTATTCCATCACATATACATGGTCGGACTGTTCTTGTTGGGGTCCTTCTCTCTCCATCTGTGTGTTTTGCATGAATGGAAAGCGGCATTCATACATCATACTTTTTTTTCCCCTACATCTCCTCACAGCCTTAAGGAGACCTCAACTCATGATTGGCATACTATTGCTGTGAGGAGATCAGATTAGCAATGTAAACACTCAGGCCTGGTGTTGGTTGCTCATACCGGATGTTCACGTGTGTGTGTGTGTGTGTGTGTGTGTGTGTTGCGTGCATGAGTCACTGCCAGAGTTCTCTCTGGCTGAGGTGAGAGCTGGAGGCGTCAGTATTAGCAGAATGTGTTAGATTTATGAGGTTGCAGTATAAGAAATTGAATCCCATTCATCAGAGCACTACAGAGTTATGGAGCTTATGACTTTCAGCATGAGTAACACCTGTGCACAAGCACACATGAATATGTATGTTACGATAAAAGTGGGAACACTGTAAACATTAACCATTCATTGTGCACATTGATCAGCTGCGTGATGAATGTGCACACGAGCCAGTCAGTGTGTACGTTGAGCGACTGTCTTGAATGTTTTGGAAATGGAAATGAATTTGTCAAATGAATAATGACGTAGTGACGTTAGTTGGTGCATTAGAATGTCATACATGATGCTCCTAACATGTAGAAGTCTCCATGGTGGTTCTCTGACCATTAGTTGGTGCATTAGAATGTCATACATGATGCTCCTAACATGTAGAAGTCTCCATGGTGGTTCTCTGACCATTAGTTGGTGCATTAGAATGTCATACATGATGCTCCTAACATGTAGAAGTCTCCATGGTGGTTCTCTGACCATTAGTTGGTGCATTAGAATGTCATACATGATGCTCCTAACATGTAGAAGTCTCCATGGTGGTTCTATGACCATTAGTTGGTGCATTAGAATGTCATACATGATGCTCCTAACATGTAGAAGTCTCCATGGTGGTTCTATGACCATTAGTTGGTGCATTAGAATGTCACCAAGTGTATTTCTTTGTTTTCGTGTTCAGATGAAAGCATGAAATATGACCAACATTAGCTGACACTAAGGAACAATAACAACCAATTCATGGATGTGTTTTTGTGCCATTCAAGAAACCAGTTTACTCACTTTAATTCAGCTGGTGGAAACACACCTAATTCGTATTTTAATTTTTTTTCAGAAGTTAGTGTAAAATTTACTTCACAGTTGGATAGAAACATTGATAGCGATTGCTTATCACGTGTGCCCTTCACAGTGCCGTAGCTCTGCACCTACAGCTCTTTGGATCAATAATAAATCAGATGTAGTTGTAGACCGTTTACTGTTTGGGGACTAGAACCTTAATAACAGGTTTCTGGCCTTATGGAGCCTTATTGATCGATTCTTTTGAATTATTGGTTGGACTGTGTGAAGCAAACAAGTCAATATGGTTGGAAAATGCACAAGGCTGACACAGTCCTGATGCTGACCAGTAATAATGTGCACATTTACCATTTTCCCACGGTGACTGTAACGTACAAGTATCTTCAAAAAAAGTCTTCATTTTTTGAAATTGTGGGTTTCTTTTGAACAGAGTAATTACTTCATTCCTTCTCATTAAGAATAGAAGAACTGTTTGATGAATCAACTTTATTTGGCACTAACAGTGAATTTCTTTCTTTGCATACCTCTGACTAGATATACACACATCACCCCACACACATGCACTTTTCGAGGTCAGAGGACAGCGCAGGCGTCAGCTATTGGACAGCGCGCCTGGAGCAGTTGGGGTTAAGTGCCTTGCTCAAAGGGCACTTCGGTAGTGTTGGTGGGCACTGTAGCTGTGACACCAGTCATTTTTCCAATGACCAGCTCACAGCTGGAATACACCCTCCTGGTGGTGCCGGGGATCGAACCAGCGTTAATGACACCTTCCGGTGATGGGTCGGTCTCTCTAACCACTAGGCCAAGAATGTAGTGTGGTGTTGCACACAAAACAGAACTGAGTTAATGCTTTAATAAATACAATTGTAATTTCCTGGCATCGATTTTCTTAAACTGACCTTTAATATTTTTACAACTTTTATTAGCTATGTTTAATTGGAAATATCAGCTATTTTTGTCAGCTTTTTGTTTATCTTGGTTGTTAAATTAGTCTTAATTCAATTTCAGGGATCATTTAAAAGGTCTTTAATTTGGCTTTCTGAAACCTGCAGATACCCTGGTATGTAAATCATGTCTGGAAAACAAATCGTGGCTGCCCATTTAAACGACACACAGCGAGAAACAACAATTATGGTGGATGTCATTCTGATAGTCTGCCGATGGTCGCTCCTGTGAGTTGTCATCACGAAAGATTGACACTACCAGAATGGGAGACGTTTATTTCTTCTGCATTGCTCTTCAGTGCTAGAAGTGTGTCTGCACTTTCCGAAGTGCCTGAAATAGCAGCAGTTTTTCCATTGGCTCCCTTCACGTAGATGTGATTTTATTTACTTTGCTGGATGCAAGCAGAGGCATGTTTGTCTGCTTAGAAACCAGAGAAACTAAATTCTCTTAGTTATCTCCAAGTAAGCTTGTTTTTTTTCCCCCCTGGTGCCGTGACAACCAATCTTGATTTGGATTTAATCCCTGTCGCTGCTACAGCACTGTCAATGAGAATTTCTGCCATGGCAAATTTCTGCTTCTCCATTCTGCTTTCTAGTCAATAAAATCAAAGCAGGTAGCCAAATGGGCCCATTCCCCCCGAATACACCAAGCCAATCCTATCAGTTCAGCTGCAAGTGGCTAGCTGTTGATTTGATCGGTTGCTCACTGCTGTGCTCTGTCGATGTGTTCAGTGCTTCTTCCGCATCTCTGTGTGACAGCTGACCACAGGCCAAACCGCCATGTGCAGCACCAACTGGCAAAATGGTCCTGCCGTCTCTGACCATGAAGCGAGCCTTTCCAGCAGCAAAGCGCCAGGCCATTTTTCTCTCTTATGTTGAGGAAGAGGCTTTGGAGAATAGAGTAGAAAGATGATGCCATGGAGCCAAACATGCTGTAATTCACTGCTGTGGCCATATGCCCCGCTGCCCTCACTAGTTTAAGATGGTAATAAGTTAAATATTTACAAATCGGCATTTATGCTACGTTCTATTGGGATGTGGCTGTCCCTACCCCTGATACCATGATAAAAAGTAACACTTAAAATATTTTTGCCTATTTTTTACATTCTTTTTTTTAATAGAGCTGTACTCAACTTTTATGTTACTCCCAAAACACTGTTTTAGTCTGCACGCTGAACCTGATTTTAGTCACATCCCTATAATTTTGACCAAGAAGTGAGACTGCATCTCTTTCCATCATGGCCACATGGTGAGTAGTTATATCCCAACATTTTGAAGGAAATGTGTTCCAAAATGTAA
Organism: Monocentris japonica; assembly: GCA_900323365.1. Taxonomy (NCBI): domain Eukaryota; kingdom Metazoa; phylum Chordata; class Actinopteri; order Trachichthyiformes; family Monocentridae; genus Monocentris; species Monocentris japonica. The sequence continues at coordinate 6,430 of OOFE01042456.1, read as the reverse complement.
AAATCAGTGTAAACTGAAAATCGGGCTGTAAGACCTGTCATTAACAAATACATCATTTCTCTGTTTGCAAAATGAGATTGTCACTAACAAAACAAATGGAACATTTGTTCATTTCATTCAAGACAATGAACATAATTAAGGTATCTACTCCAGGAAGTTTGAACTACATGTGATGAAATAATGTACTGCAAACACGTAGATCACGCTGACATCAAAGGGAATAGCAAAATACAAAATAAGGTAAGGAGAGGTTGAGGAAAACAAATCTTTTAAAATATAGGAGAATATGATACCACCCTGCAACCAAAATACTGTCGTCACTACCGAAAGAGTGCAGTTGCTACCAAAACACCTGTTTTGTCAAAATTCTGAGATAAATATACAATACTTCTACATGTAATTTCATCAATCAGTAAGTGAAATTAATACATTCAAATTTGTAGATTTTACAAAGAAAGATTGCAGTTAGATTCGGATCAATCGTATTTATTAGACATTGAAATGAAATGAAATGAAATTCCCCAAAAATTTACTTACTGTATAAAAAAAATCTAAATCACATTTTAAAAGTATTAGGGTAAAGTGTAATATTAATAAGTTAATGTTTCATTAGTGACACATTTTGTGAAAGGGAAGGAATTCCAGAAAATTCTGAAAATATAATATGAAATTCAATTGTATTTTTAGATGTGTGCCTTACATATGGCAACATATGTGTGGTCAAAGTTTAGGCAAAATAGAGTAACCATTTGGGTGGAATGGCCCATATACACATGCGCACACACACACACACACACAGGCGCCATTACCATTCCAGCAGTGGTACAGCCATCATGTGAACTGTGGAGCCCCTGATGAAGCCATTCTTCATCTCCATGGTTCACAAAATGCAGATAGCACTTAGCCAAGGGCACTCAAGCAGAAATAACAAATGACCAAACACAATTTTGCATTTGCATGAGCCCGAGTCCCATCATGGCAGACATGGAGAGGAAGAAATAAAGTTACGGGTTTCATTTTCAGAACCATTTCTCGTCATGGTCATGTGCGACGCTCAGCGCCTGGAAAAGCGTCGCGCTGGGGAGTTGTGTCACTTCGGAAAACTTGCAGTATTGATCAATTATACAATAAATATGTATTTGTCAGAGCTGCAGAGCCTCCATCAGTTCCTTCTCATTGTTGGGAGAGAGGGAGAAAACAGTGGCGTATGTGTTGCTGACATAGAGGTGGTTTTGGAGTGGTCGTCTTCTGCTGGCCCGTTTGATTCCCGCTGACGGTCCTGTCGGATCAGCCCCTGTACAACAGCACTGTAAAAGACTCAAGTTGCAGGCATTAGGGCCGCCAGCAGTGCTTGACTTCTAATCCACCCTGGCAGCAAGAAAACCAAATTAAGACCCACACAGGTTTACACTCCACCTACACACTCATGCAGGACACCTCTGCAAGTTGTTGGAATGAATGAACAAATACTTTCCTTCCAAGTCTCTCTGTCTGTTTCTCTTGCTTCCTCATCGCTTCTTATCTCTTTTCTCTTTTTTTTGAATGCGCCCTCCCTATCCTTCCTCCCCCGTCGCCCTCTTTCTGTCTTATGTTGAAAATGATCTGTGTCTGTTATCTACTGGGAAAGGCATCGAGAGTGGAAGAATATGTCAGTCAAAAAGAATGAGAGAAAAATAGGAACGGGGAAGGAGGAGATGGCCAATAGAGCCAACTGGCTAAAAGACTGTCTTTCTCTCATTTCCTGCCTGTTGTGAGCAGATGGCCACCTCTCCACTTTTTCAGGAATGGGGGGGGGGTCAAGAGGGCACTTTGAGATGTACTTTCAAGCCCTCACTCAGACTACTTTCCTCTTGCAGTGTTGTAGTAGTCCAAAGCTATTACAGTAACAGAGCATCTCATTAGTGAATGGGGGGGAACTTTCCTCATGGCATGTTCAGAAAAGGCAATCACTGCAAGGCTTTCAAAATAAGTGGCTGAATTGGCTTAATTTCTGCAGCCATCCTATGTACCAGTAACAAATGGCTGCAGTTCTGGAGCATATTGCGTTGCCAAGCTACTAATGGTCCATAACCTGAGCGAGAACATTTGAGAGAAATTTTGAGCTGATAACAACTGCTCTTGGGAAACAAACAAATATATTGCCACCATATTCACTGTAAAGACAGTTCTAGGAATTTGCTCACTACACTTGCTTTCCAAAATATCAGCTATCGGCGGCTTCAGTCCGAAAATATTGATATCAACCTTCAAAAACCCACCCGGGTGAACCCTACTTTGAGGTGCTGATGGTGTTTGTGTTGTGTTTTGCAGGCAGCTCCAGCAGCAGCAGCAGGCAGAGCTGGAAGTTCACCAGAGAGATGGACTGACTGCCTACGATCTTTCCCAGGTAACCTTCTGCTTCACTGAGCTGGTCCCCAAGCTGCCCCCAGATCTGGGCTGAATTCTAGTTGGAAACATTTAGAATTTCATTGAAAAAAAACAAGAACTGATTCTATACAGTCCCACCATGACATACAGACCCAATGAATGAATGATCAGTTTATTTGAATGATTTCAGCTCTCTAGTCGATCAGCTGCCTTCATCTCTACTCTCCATCTATGAAGAATACAGTAACTAGCAATGATAGCTTAAAACATCATCACACAACACGTGCATCACTGTATGGCAGCAGTCCAAGTACACTAATGGATGAAGAATTACACAAGTGCATTCTCTCATCATCTCATGTCTCTAAATTAGTTGACATATATGAGAAGAGGATTAAGCCATGTGAAAATTGATAGTGAACCTTTCACAGTAATACAACTTTTACTTCCTGTTATCAATTAGATACTGCTTAACAAAGAACAAACAGGATTTGTATAAGATTATTTGTGCCACACCATTATGTAGTTTGTAGTGTACAGTATAGAAGAGTGTCTGACCCTTACCTTGCAGGTGATGCTTTGATGACTGATGAAAGAAGACTCCCTCAAGAAGTTCAAATGTCTTTCTGCCTCATTTTACTTTGCTCCAGCTCTACCGTGACTGCGCTTTCTGCCTGAGGCAATTACAATAGCTGTGTTTCCATCCAATTACCAAGGGAATTTCAGGCAAACTTTTGAAATGTTGCAAAAAAAAAAAAAAAATGCTAATATGGTTTTGTGGACTTCCTGAACATGGAACAGAGCCACTGCAGAAAACACACTGAAGAGAAAAATGGAAAGGGTGTTTATGTTATGTCATTATTTTCCAAATGCGTTTCCATTGCTATTTATCACATTGTTTCGTTATTGAAAAGAACTTCCGTCTCAAAAATGTTTTGCAATTTTGAGAAAATCACAAGTGATTTATTGAAAATCACCCCCCCCCCCCCAAGGTGCCAGTGGCTAGTGTC
>OOFE01042447.1:0-13372 GCA_900323365.1 Monocentris japonica | reverse complement strand
TAGTTTTTCTCTCTCAACGGCTGCTCTCGTCTCAGCCTTTATTCACATTCAAATCTGCTAACACTGAGGCATCAGCAGCCTCCAAGCACAATGCACTGCTTGTTTATTCCTGCGGTGGATGGTGAGACTGGGCTGAATTCTGAAGATCAGAGGAGAGAAATCTGCAATAGCACCAGTTTGTGATTATTTAAAGCTGGAACATGCCGCTCACAATCAATGGGTATTCATGATGGCGTTATGTGTTTCTTTCACAGCTTTTTTAATGCTTCAGGGTGGAGAATGAAGATAACTTTGCATACATTCTTCTTGTGTGTTGCCTAGTTGAAGTTGTCTTTTGTAGCATGGCGGATTATGTATAGTGCTTTTGCTTGGTGGAGGGGCAGGGGTATGTCTAAGGCCTAAATTTATGGGCTTTATCCACTATAACTTCATATTTTGCTATGGCAGGGTCAACACCAAAGCTTGGGCTATGCATCAGTTCTAATTTTCAAAATAAAGAATTATTTTTTGCATCTCAAGTTGTGTCTCTGATTGGATTGCTCCTTCTCTAAATGAGAACAAAATGTTCAAATATGTGAAGGTTTTTGTACACAGCAATTAGAACCTGTTAATTTTGGAAACTCATGTTAACACTTCTTCACATGATTTAGAAACATTGTTCTACTGGATTATTGGAGCAACAATCATGAGGAATCTTTACTCCCACTGGGCTATAAGCACAGCAAAGCAACTGTGTTTTTATTTGTTTTTAAAAAAATCTCAAAGTGATTATCCCACTCAATTATAAATAACAATACTGAACCTCAGGTTCAATGCTTTGTCAATTCCCACTGTCTACCCACTTGTTGCTTTATTCTCCTGACTATGTCGCACACAACCTACAGCTACACACAAATATATGAAACATCCTCATGAAACACAAGTACTGTTTTAATAGATTAACTCTACTGACTACATGCAATATAATCACATTTGTTTGAAATGAACAAAAAGTTAATCTGACAGTGGTGACATAGAGCTGGTGGTGATGAACATTTGACCGTATTGGTAATAGGTAATTAAAACAAGCTAATACTGATAAAGACTCATTGTGGGAGCTTGTAGTGTCACTTGTTTACACCATGAATTATACTGTACATAAAATCAGCACACATGGATATTTTTACATGCAGAACAAAGTCCTGCACAATATACTTGGAGCCAGACACTGTGGAAGCCTGGAACAGCATGTAGATATCAATAGGTGACAGTGCAATGTCTCTTCATTATTTCATATCAGGCTAAAAATTGATGCATGAAATGTGAATATTTTTGTGGGCAGAACAAAACCTAATTCATTTCAATAACACTTAAATATCATCAGACTCTCCGTGCATCAGACACCATCAGACAAACATCTTACATCTTACCACATTTCTCACATCTCTCTTTTATTGTCGCTACTGCTAGTGCTTTAACTTTGAAAAGGACCTCTGTTGAAACATATTTTTAATTATTAATTAAATTATCTTTTAAATTATGTAATCTTGTTCGGAGAAATATCATTTGACTGAAAATTATGAAACAAAAGAGTTTTTGGTAGTGGACTCTGTATGTTACAGACATTTCTCATTCATGTATCAGGAATGAATGAGGCAGGAGTCAAACGCTCCCAGATAATTTGCTGTATCAAGACACAATAAAATGTCAGTAAATATGAGAATCAGAATCAGAAACAGCTTTATTTGCCAAGTATGTGTACACATACAAGGAATTTGACTCCGGTTTTTCCATTGCTCTCTTGTACTTACATAGAATAGACAAACAGCAAAAACAAGGACAACAAAGTTGAACAAGCTAGACATAAACATTTAACTGCTATGTACAGATGTAAAATATATATTAAAAAAACTATGAAAATATCTGCCTCATGTGAGATCAACAACCTAACTGCTGCAGCTCAGAATATGAAGACATGGCATGTCTCAAGCTGCATGTAGTAGTGTGGTATCAAGGGTCAGGGGTCAACCTGGGGAAGCAAATATGTCTGTCACTTCAGATGCAGTGTGGGTGATGTGGCAAGTAATGAGGTGTTGTAATAGGAACTGCATGGTAAATATACTCTTAATCATAAAATGCCAAGCTATGATGTTAATACAGTGTTTAGAAATCATGACTCTGAATATGTTGTTGGGAAAAGCATTTATACCTTTATAACTACCCTTTACACCTTGTAATACTTTCCAAGACTCCTCACTCTTCTCCTATCAAAAAGTAGACAGAAAGTGGAGCAAAGAAAGTTTTTGAGCGTGTTCCTGCGACAATCAATGGAAATATATTGTGACACCTCAGTGATAAGCACAGGCTGCAGGATGACTCTGCCATTACCATCGAAACTGTCAGACTGAGGAGAGCTCTGTGGCGTTGTGCTGACTGTGTTTGTGTGAGAGAAAGTGAGAGAGAGAGAGAGAGAGAGAGAGAGAGATGAAACAAAAGAGACCTAGTGAGTGTGTGTGAGAGTGGGGAGAGGAAGGGGTAGATGCTCATGTGGAAATCAACTCTGACAAGCCAGTCTCCCCAGCATGCCAACACTGATAGGCCTGCTGATGGAACAGCCGTGCACTATGCATGATGTATGAAAGCTGTCTTCAGAGCTGTATTAGTATCTAATGACACATACAATTCAAGACTGACCAACAATGGGTTTTCCCATTTAAGTGAAGTTGACTCCACTTTAACAGCTGTAGAGGCCCACTTTAATTATAAATAAGATTTTGCTCTCAAATTACTTGCTTGGCATACCAATAACCTCACCAGTGGCATAAAAACAGTGGTGTTAGTAGTAGGTTTAGAAATGCTTAATGCAAAAATCCCTTTTCATCCTCTAAAAAACTGGATGTCAACATTTTCACATTTAAAAAACATCCTTGTAAAAAGTAAACATACAATTCAGGACCCTGTTTCAACTTGTTACATCATAATCCTGAAAAGGCGTCCCAGAGAGCCTGCAGAGCTTTTCAAGTTGTTTGAAAGAGCAACATCATAGAACATAGCACAGCAGGAGTCCTGGCAAGGTAATGAAGCACATCATTCCAGTCCATTAACTATTATATACCCTACATAACTATATTGGTGGAGGCAGAGGTAGGAAATCTTTGAATTTTGAACAAAATGTCGATTTGTATTTCCTCTGCAGCCAGGATAGGAAACGGAAGCACCCCACCCAGAGGCTATAAGGTTTTAAGAAGAGATTTGATACTCTTGACCTTGGGTATTTACTAAACCTCTTTCCTCTTGACAGTGATTAATTTCAGGTAGAAATACCAGGTCATGAAGGCAATAAAGATGTGTGATCACTGCACAAAGCATGACAAGACAGGTACAGCACATTCAGTGTACGTGGGACAACTACTGATAATGGCTAGACAAACTCTGGCAGAGGAAAGGCAAAAAATATCTACAATATCAATATCCCATCGACGCAATACAGTGCATTACAAAGAAGAGATACTATTCATTGTCAGCCAAAGTACAATGGCATGTCAAGAGAATGCTTCTGGCAAGTAATAATAATAATCCAATAAACCATGTGTATGTTGAATGGAGGGCTTTCAATTCTCAGGGGAATGAAGGTTAACAACAGGCAGCCTTGTTAACTCACTTGCATGTGTTAGATGAAAGTTCTGCTTCCAATTAATTCTGGTATATGTTGACAACAACTTGGTAAGAGCCCCTGAGAGATAACCTAGCATGGCAGCGAGGGGGTCAACATACCCACATACGTACATGGGCCGTGTTCTCTGCAGATTCATCAAGGAGAGAGAGACAGAGAGAGAGAGAGAGAGAGAGAGAGAAGAGAGAGAGTGCACTTGAGGGTGCAGAGTTGCAAGTGTGTGCATGCCTACTTCTGTCTTCTGTGTGTGTGTGTTGGTAGATTAAGAGGAGAGAGATAATTAATGGTGATACAGAGGGCACAAGAAGGGCTCCATTCCAAAATGAGACATCCACCATTTGAAAAATGTGACACCTTTTCTGACAAAATGATAGCTGGCCTGCCATGACAGTGAAACTCATTATGGCATATTAATGAAGTTATTGGCTATCAAAATAGCATCATTTTGATGACGCCATCAATCATCTGTGTCGAGGTTTCATAAAGGATATACACATACAAACTTTTGTAATTTTATAATTTAATTGTACACTACCCCAGGTTGCTCCAAGGCAATCTGTCTTTGTAAACTGATGTTCCAATGATCTAGTCGAAGGTGAAACCCTCAAATAAAAGGCAAAGCCATGCCATGTCAGGAAATGTCAGGACTCAACAGAATTACATTTGGTGGCAATCCTTTGATGGCAGAAGGCCAGAAAGATGGATCATGGGGTAATACATACAGTATATCTGTGAAAGGCAACTAGTGATGGCACCACTCATGTCACTGTCAGGATCCAAGGTCATCTGAAGGGTAATACGCCTTTATACTCGGATCAGGGAGATATATGAACACACAGACCCGCATTTACTTTAAATGAGTTCATCTGTAGTCAACCTACACTGTGTGCGCGTTTGTAGGTCTGGTTGTGTTACACCACTGTAATCCAACAATCCCACCTCATCTGTCTCTCTGTGTGATGCTGAATATCAAGGCCAATTGGCATTCTCTAGATACCAGTCCACTAGAGCTAGGGTGATCTCCCTCTGCACACACATCACCAAAACTCATTTGTCTGTGGATTTACAGATATAATAGAACACTGTTTGTATGTGTGCATGTGTGTGTGTGTGTGTGTGGTGAGTGAGTGAGTGAGTGAGTGAGTGAGTGAGTGAGTGAGTGAGTGAGTGAGAGAGAGAGACAGAGATACAGAATGTTTCAAATCCTTACCTTTTCTCTTCTTCTTCTCTTGTTTTGATTGTTTGAAAATGAATTCTACTGAATTTGAGCAGCTGCACGTGTGAGGGTAAAAAAAAAAAGCTATCCGAGCATTTGATTTATTTTGTAACTTTGTTGCCTGTGTGGAAATAAAATCAAATCAGTTTCAGTTATAAACAACCGTTTTCAGTGGGTTTGTAAGTTGAAACAGGTGCTCTTCAATAACAGCATATCCTGGTGCATTGTGCTGTGTGCTGTGCGGTAGGGGCTAACGCAATAGGGAAAATACAAAAATAGTGTGGGGCGGCTTTCTCTGGCAGCAAAATGAGTGATCTTCCCATCACTCTAATGAGGATGGATAGCATTCCGTTAAGCTTCGCAACCTCCTTTCATAAACACAAACAGCGGCTTTATGAAGCACAATCTCACAGGAAATAGGAATAGGAAACAGCAGAAATAAATCTCATGCATTGCTGAGGAATGCTAAAGTAGATGTATTGTCATCATTTGAATGAGACGAGAAAGAGTTCCTTTGATGTTGAAGAATCGGTGTGGTTCAAAGTTAGTTTAACTTGCTTTAGTGCAGCGTGCATAAAGCTTTACCTGCATCTCCTGGGATGATTAAAAAAATAGATCTTTTTTTTTTTGGGTGGGCACAAATGTCTGATCCAGGTCACACACAACACCCAAGTCAGTGCCTGGCTCCATCACCTGAGCACCAGGGCAAATACAGAATAAACAAGACCTGCCCTGACAACTTTAGGAACCTGATTTCTTGGAAGAGAAAACGCTTATTTGAAGGTATGACCATCTTTGCTAGCCACACACGCACACACCTCCAAAATGGGGACATTGTCCTGTGACTTGTGTGTTGCGGTGCAGACAAAGCCCTAACCTCCTAAATCAGTTGTGTGTGTGTCAGCCACCGTGCTGGAAATAGCCTATTTCACAGAGGATGAGAGGTTAATCTCGATGTAATGACTATCACTGGGCATGCCATCACACATAAACTACACTCATCATACTTTATACCACCTCTGTGTACACTGTACACCAAGACTTCATGACTGTGTGTTGTTATGAGAGTGTGTGCAGCATAACACACTCATGATAGTGTCTCAAGCGGCCTTGTGTTTTTGGTACAGGTGTGTGTGTGAATCTGTGTATACTGTATGTGTGTGTTTGCCTGATCATCAGTCCACTCTGAAAGGTCTATGGACACAGATAAAGTCAGAGGGCTTTGATAAATCACAGACCTATTTAGTCTCTTGACTTGGCAGTTACAATCATTTCCTTTTGTTATTTTCATTTGACCTTCTGAAATAGACTATTAGAGATCCTTTCTGTTTTTGTCCTGAACTCGGACACCCAGCTACATCATCTCTCTCTCTCTATCCACTTCTCTTTCCCCTACCTGATGAATAGAGAAAAATATTGATAAAAGCTGGCATCCAAACAGTAGGGTTACTCAGACTTATACTTAGGATAGGATGGGATAACAGGTACCATCCAGGTAATGTCCTTTTGTCCTCGTTTGGTGCCCATATCAGCAAATTATCAAAATAAGGATCAAATCCAAAATTCAGGTTGTCTGACATCAAGATGCATCTAGCCAATGCTAACATTAAGCTAATGGTTAGATATGTTCCTGGAAGCTGTAATAAGTGTATGTGTGCTCTTAAATGCTGTGCCCAGTGGAATCAGTCTGCGTGTGTGTATGCATATGTGTTTATTATTAAATCATTTCAGCAAACTCTGATATTCTTCAAGCTGTCTGAAAATGAATTCAAGTTGATGGTGCAGTCCCGGTTGTACAGCTCCTAGAGCACACTGTGTCAGTCACAAATAGAATTAGGTCCCAACATACATATGACCTTCTCATAGACATGTGAATTTTTAATAGGAATAAAATTGGCCTGTCGTGTCTGTGTGCTAATGCTCTGTATTATTCATGAATGAAGCAATAATGTTTCTCAAACTACGTCTTACTCTCTGTGGCAGCATGCATACTGCAGAGCTCTAGGACATATACCTCAGCTTGAACTGTAGATTGTCTCATCTATAACAAGACCCTGGTTGTCTTTTAAGTTTCTCCGCTTTAAGGGGAACACCACTCAATTTAAGATTTCACATTTGTTATCCTTACGGCCTTTGACAGACCAATCAATATTTTTGAGCATAAACAAATCTCTTCTGAAGTTAGAAAGAAACAGACCTCTAATCTGAGAGCGAGACCAGCCCACTCGTTGTCTTTCTCATCAGTCATTGTCACAACTCACACAGATCAACGGTTTGGGCAGATTCTCCAGGGAATCACAGCTTAATCCAACACACACACTCACACACATGCACACACACACACACCTCACACATGCACAGCAGAATAAACAGCAAAATGCATGCCCCCAGCTCCACATCAAAGCTTTACTCTCTCATTAGTATCTCCACTTAGGAATGGGTTGGTAATTGATGACGCTATCAGTTCCAGAGAGGATGATGATGAATGCCATGACTAGAGGCAGTCATTCAGTTGGAACATGGCCAGTTATTATCTTGCTATCTGTTTGGAGATGAAAGTTATTTTCTGTCAGAGACACCATATCCTAACAGATATTAAAGGAACACAACTATTATGAACACCATCCCATCCAGGGCTTACTTATTCACTTAAATTTCCTTGAAAAAGCCTCTGAAAACATCCAGATTGTAGACACCCCACCCCCAATCACTCCCCAATTTCCCCCAAAGCACAATCGATGCTTACCAACAAGGTTGCCTAGCACCGGTTGCTTAGTAACCATCAGCCCATTGCGCTCTACTACAGAATGTCTCACTAATTCTATGTCAGAGCTATATTTAGAAACGCCTTTGATTTATCCCCCTGACTGGATTGACACAAGTTGGCTGCACAGAAGGAGCCTTTCTCTCTATGAGCAGGAGCATGCTTGATTTTCACCCTCGTTGCTGTCTTCCTGGTAATGATTTCAAAAACTGCTTCCTATTATGATCAGATATATCCCATCATCACCTTGATAGAAAAATGATGTATTCCTGTTGTGTGTAGATTAGTGCGCCTGATTATAGTCAATCAGCTATTATAGCAGTCTATAGGCAGATAAAGTGATAGCTGATATTAACCCTCAAATGTTGATCAATAATTCCAAGAAACAGCTTTCAATTATTGAAAACAGATTGTAAACAGATGGGCTAAATCAATGTCATATGATGGAATTGATCTAAAGACATTGTGGGCCTACAATTGTATCACTTACGCTGCCTTCAAGTCCTCCTGTTAAGACTCCTTGTAATGGCTAGGAGTCTCTTACCAGCACAAAAATCCACAAAAAGGTGTGACATCTAAAATGTATGTAAATATTACATGTGCTAGGATATTCATCAATACTTATTTGTAACACAGCTTTCCACCATTTTACACTCACATCCCATGTGTAGAAAACAACACATCCATTCTAACAGTACAGGCAGTCCAACAGAAAAGACTTTTCCTTACCTAAGCCAGATCATTCATTTTTAATTCTGTGTTTCTCCTCTGATATGGTATTTTCACATGTGGTATATCCCTAGGAGTCACTAACAATGTGAATAAAACATATCAAGGTGGCTGGATAAACAACTGGCCTTTCTCCCACTCACCCACCCACCCACACCCCCACACACACACACAGCAATCTTCCTGGTCTCTCCAGTTGATACCAGCTATTCACCCATTGTCTTCTCGGTCTCACGCCAACACATAAGACTGACAAGTTAGCGCTGCTGACACATCCTACACACTCCCCTCAATTCAGAGAGACAGGGAGAGACAGAGAGAGAAAGTAAAGAGAAAGAGAGAGTGAGAGAGAGGGAGAGAGAGAGAGAGAGAGATGCCTAGTGATGAACACGCAGATGAAATTGAGCAGAACTGAAAATGCAGAGGCAATGGATCGTCACATCATTGTTTGTGAGTTCTCCTCATCTTAATGGACTTTGCACGAAAGGTGATGCTTGGTGGTGTTTGTTTGCATAAATTGTGTCTCTATTTCTGTGTGTGTGTGTGTGTGTGTGTGTATGTGTCTGTTTTATTAAGATGTAGCAGCCTTCACCTTCTTGCTCCCTGGACATCCATCAGTTTATTAGTCATTTAGGTGAGAGGCTGGGCTGGAGATACAGCAGATTACATACTTTATGTCTGCTTGACTGTCTCTCTTTTCTGCTCTCTCCCCCTCGCTGTCTCTCTGCTCTCTCTCCCCCTCGCTGTCTCTCTACCGTACCTCAAAAACACAAGCATGATAGATAGAATCTGATAGAATTGTATTTTACAACAGCAACCTGGACATTGCAAATGTAAGTCCATTAAGGAGGTGCTGCAGGCTGACTAGACTTAAGGTAAACAATAAACTTGTTTCTCTCTGGCAGCATCTGAATAAAACCTGTGCTGACATCCTCATATTCTCACTCTCTCCTTCATTGTTTCTCTCCTTCTTTCTTTCTTTCATCTCTCTCACTTTCTCCCTCTATGTCTCTCTCTCTCTCTCTGTCAGTGGGGAAACTCAATGCACATTACATTCCCTGTTGGAGCAGATGGCTGGGTATCATTTTGCCAAGCCCTTCCAGAAATGAGAAAATTTGTCTCTTTTTCCTTCTTTCATTCACCCACTTACTCACTCTCTCTCTCTCTCTCTCTCTTTCCATTGCCTTTGCCCACTCTTTCCCTACCACTAACTTCCTCAGCTGCCCAAATGCTATTTCCTTCTCAGTTCTGCTCCATTTTCCATTTTCCGTTTTCCTCCATTCTCCTCACCTGTGTCTCCCATTTGATCCAGCTGATTTTCTTTAGCTGTCCTCTTATACTCAACACCTTGACTCTCCAGGGACATATGCAAGGATCCTGTTTGTGGACTTCAGCTCGGTGTTCAACACCATCATCCCAGACATCCTTCACTCCAAACTCACTCAGCTCACTGTGCCAGCCTCCACCTGTCAGTGGATCACAAACTTCCTGACAGACAGGAGGCAGCAGGTGAGGCTGGGGAAAATCACATCCAGCACCTGGACAATCAGCACTGGCGCCCCCCAGGATGTGTGCTCTCCCCTCTGCTCTTCTCCCTCTACACCAACAATTGCATGTCAGGAGACCCGTCTGTTAAACTCCTGAAGTTTGCAGACGACACAGCGGTCATCGGCCTCATCAGGGACGGTGATGAGTCTGCATTCAGACGGGAGGCTGGCCCTCTGGTGCAGTCATAACAACCTGGAGCTGAACAAGCTCAAAACTGTGGAGATGACAGTGGACTTCAGAAGAACTGGTTGATGAATCAACTTTATTTGGCACTAACACATGTAGTGAATTTGTTTCTTTGCATCATACCTCTGACTAGATATACACACATCACCCCACACACATGCACTTTTCCGGTCAGAGGACAGCGCAGGCAGCAGCTACTGGACAGCGCGCCTAGAGCAGTTGGGGGTTAGGTGCCTTGCTCAAGGGCACTTTGGCAGTGTTGGTGGGCACTGTAGCACCAGTCATTTTTCAATCACCAGCTCACAGCTGGAATGTGCCCTCCTGGTGGTGCCAAGGATTGAACCAGCAACCCTCCGGTGATGGGTCGGTCTCTCTAACTGCTAGGCCAACCTGCCGCCCCATCCAGGAGGAGCCCCCCAACACTGCCCCCCCTCACCTTACTCAACAGCACTGTGTCTGCTGTGGAAACCTTCAGGTTTCTGGGTTCCACAATTTCCCAGGACCTAAAGTGGACGTCCAACATAGAAACACTCATCAAAACGGCCCAGCAGAGGTTGTACTTCCTGCGCCACGTCAGGAGCTGCTGATCCAGTTCTACTCTGCAATCATCCAGTCTGTTTTCTGCACTTCCATCACTGTCTGGTTTGGATCGGCAGAGGCAACATCCTCTGCTATGATAGGCTCATATGGTCAACCAGTCATAAAGGCAGACTACAAGCCCCTATATGACGAGGAAGAACTCAGGCCTACTTATTGCACAAACCATATAGATGCTGTATCATTCCATTATATAGGGCAGTTTTAGCTATGATACCCTCATCAGCTTACTTTGCCAAAAGTTTCTCCTTTAAGATGAGCTAAGTCTGGAGACCTTTTTCTAAATGTTTGAACGATTATCTCCAGCCACACACACTGCATGATAATGTTGCTGATTTGATTATGAAACAGCTGTCGCTTTCTCCAGACACAGAGGAACTCTCCAGATTGACAAATGAGCTGAAATTGAGGTAAATTGACAGAGTCACAGGCATCTACAGTTAACAAATATTATATTAGCAGAAGGTTGCCGAGGCATGTTGGATTAAAAGAGACAGGTCATCAGAATCCCAATCAGGGCTGCCGTGAATGTGCTGCTGCAATGCCAATGAAGCAGCTAACAGGTTCTGTCTGTCTGTGTTCCTCAGGCACTGTGACAGTTTTATCTGCTGTTGTCTTTTTCTGCTAGGGGGAAGGAATGGCCTGACTAGGACAATATACGCCATGGTCTCATTAGTTAGACAGAGCATGATGTTTGGTTTACTGACTGAGGTGGTGTTTGCCTTGATTCCCTGATGCGTCATGAGGTGGTAATGGGGTTGATGTCACTAAGCCTTAAAACATTAAACAATCAAACCAGACATCTATTTTCCAGTGTCTTGTTTAAATCAAGTGATGTTGAATACATTTTCAGTGTGCCTCCTCTCTCCTCTTCCTGCTTTTCTCTCCTCTCCTCTCCTCTCTTCTCTTCTCCCCATGGTGTTTGGAGAGGACAGTCACAGCAGAAGGGCAGATTTGTCACCCTGCTTCTCTTCTGTCCAACACCCGCAAAATTAAGACATGAACCTCTGGTGTGTGTTGCAATGGCACCAGGCCCCCTGCTGTCAATCTGCAGTCGCTACGGTGCTACTTGTAGTGCAGTCAGACAACATGCACTGTGACATGACATAATGGTTGTGGCGTACTACTTCCCTAACAAGATAGATCTACTACAAGTGTTTGAGGGAATGACGCAATATACTATTGAACATGGGGTCTTCCTTGATTGATGTCATTCAGCTTTCCACCTCACAGAGCAATACACACCGAAGGTTTCCCCCATCCTGCCTCTCTGTCAGTAATGGTAGGGATGTTGACATTTGGACAAGGTGTGCTGTGGAAGGGGTTTGTTGATGTCACCTCAGGACACTGCCATCCCTGCAGACCTGTTTGACAGAAGTGAATGGAACTGACATGAATCAAATCAAACTGAATCAAACTGAAATGAAATCGAATTGTAATGAATTGAACAGCTGAATTGAATTGAACTAGTCCATTTGAACTGAAACAATATGTCAGATAGTGATAAGGTAGACTTTATCTGCTGTGATCTTGCTGCTCTGCTCTTCTGCTTCCTCTCCTCTGTTTCCATAATTAGACCTTGGGTGGTAGGCTGGTTAGGCTGTCTATAGGCAATACAGATCAATCCAGATGTCTACACTTTTCTGATTGCTTTTCTTTGAATCAGTCTGAAAGAGTTTACCTCCTCAATCCTCCTGCTGTGATTTCCCCTGAGTTCTACCTTTCCCTGTGTGTGTGTGTGTGTGTGTGTGTGTGTGTGTGTGTGTGTGTGTGTGTGTGTGTGTGTGTGTGTGTGTGTGTGTATACATACTCAAGCAAGCATGTGTGCATACATGGGCATTTGTGTGTCTGAGAGCCATAGGCTTTTTCCTGACAACTTGCTGAATAGGCTGTGCCGGGTGCTATAAAAATGCTATGTTGTTGCAACCACTTCCTGAACAATGAAAAAAATAAAGATTGTTCAGTCGACCACCACTACCCTTTATCACATTGATGTTTTGTTGAAGTTTATAATCTCAACTAGCTGATTGGCTAGTTTGGATTGGTTTACACACATTAATCATATCTGCTGCCACGACGCATTAAAGCAGTGCAGTATTTTTCTTGAAGGACATTGTCAGCAGACATGGATGAATTGTGAAGCAAGGCCCACATTCTCAAAAACATCTTTTCTTTTCATTTGTTTTTTCTTTTTACCTTTTTATTTCCATATGGAGAATGGAAACTAAATGGTGGCATGAAATGTTCCAGCACTTTGTGAGAAGAAGCACATACAGGAAACGAATGAACTTCTGGTGACTTGCTGATCGTGTTGCTTGCAGTTTGAACGCGGGGTTAATGAGTTAAACATGCCATCAAAATTCAGACTGAATACTTAGGGTGACTGGGCTTTGAGGTTGAAAATGAGGCGGTGAATACACTCTCTCCCCTGCTCTTGTTGGTTTTTGGTTTAAACGCCTCTGTGGCAGGTGTACACAGGTTTGTAGTTTTTCTATCACCTAAAACAACTGTAAGTACATAGGCCAGGCTCCATATATCATTTAGGGTGATGTACAGCCTAGCCTATAGACCATACATCATTTAGAAGTTACAGGGCAAGATTTATGGACTATGTTAGTGCTGCAGTGTTAGCCATGTAGCTACCTTATGACTATAGCCTTATAGTGGGGAGGAGAAAGAG